>CBVK0100971814.1:0-20739 GCA_900067695.1 Picea abies
GAGGTTAGGCCCAGGGGAGATGTCCCCGGTGACCTGGGGTTTTTAAGAGGCAAAGGTTGATAGGATAAAGATAAGTTTGCCCCCTTCACAGATCACCACCAATCAGATGTTCTCGGCTAAACAGCCAATAATAAAGTAAAACCCAAAGAAGTGTACCTGCCTGGAACAAGACAACGGGAAACTGATACGTGCAAGCTATTTCAATGGGTTAGTACTTCATATCAATCAAGAACTATCTGATGAACTTATAAACAATTTGAATATAAATATTGACGGAGTCAATGTTTATCAATAACAATAAAGATCATATCACTTCATCAATAATTATTAAAATGATGTAGCATTCAATGTAATAAACCAACACTTCAATTAACTTATGCCTAAATCATCATTCAATTGCTCAAAAGACAAAACGTTGATGCAATAAAGATGAAATAACCAATGATGACGTCAACAACTAGGGTTAGTAGGGTTAGTGTAGTTAGGGTTTAAGATTTCAAAGGGTTTGAGAGTTGTTTGACCAATTTCACTTCAATGTTGGAGGACTTCTAGATCAATGCCTTAGGGTTTAATAGAGTCATAAGTGAAGGACGCACAGGTTGAAGGAGGCAAGATTTCAAGGACTAGAGGGAAAAGTTTTGAGGTGCTGCTAAAGCAGGGCCTCAAAATCGGAACCCTAGGGGAGAGAGGCTCACTCCGTTGTTGCTAAAGCAAGGCCTCGTGCTCTCTCCTTCCTAGCAAACGGCTAGCTCAATAATAACAAAATATAACCAAAACAAGAGGGTTTGATGAGGGAGGTGTTGCTACAGCAAGGCCTTTCAACAAACCCTAGAAAGAGTACGGCCCTAGTGTAGTAAACCTAGGTCAGGGACGTCTCACTCTTCTTGGCTTCAGAAATAGTACGGCTAGCAATAAATGAAGAAAAGAAGAGGGTGTAGCTACGACTAGGCTCTCTTTTCTCTATCAATGGCTGAAAATCTCTCTATTAGGGGACATGAGACAAGGACCTACTTGTGTGCTTGTCACCTAGGGTTTTTGTTCAACAATAATCATAAATACATGCAAGAAATTAAATTACAACCATTCATTCAAGAAGTTTTGCAGAAAAATACTTACAATTCACCAAGAAATAAATGTGCAAACCCTAGTTGTAACACCTTCCTTCAAGAGAGAAACCAAAATATGCCAAAATAGCCTTCCTTCAACAAGTGCACATCACCAAATTATCCAATAACCTAAGACAGGGCACCAATTTCAGACCTCACTAATGAGTGAGTAAGTTGTGATGATAAAATGAGAGTGAAAATTCCTCATTTATACGAAACCTTGACCTAATTTTACATTTTAGGTCAAGTAAAAGGCCGACAAGGCCAAAATATCAAATCATATTGTTTTTACATTAAATTGTCAAATTAAAAACCTAATTGAGCTATAAAGAGATAAGAAGCCCCTCTAAGGGAGACGTTAGCCCCTTCTAGGGCAAATTGGGCATCCTGGAGCAAAACGATAGCCCTCCTTGGGCTTCTCCAACCTGCCACACGTGCCAATATTGCCCAATCTGCCTCCCAAAACGTCCATACTGCAAGATGACATCATGGCTATGATGGGTGACATCCTAGGCCTTCCAAGGCCAACGTTCCACTGAAAAAGGGCAAATCCCCCTAGGTCAAGCTCTGTCGGGGTGCCTCTAGTGGAACGTCCTCTTCTTCTCCGGTGCAAGACACCGATCCATCTCTGTCTCCTCTCTGCCCCATGGTGGGGTCTCAGCATCCATCTGATGGGCTCTTCAGCCCCATGGAGGTCCGAACTGATCATCTCCCCATGTGTACTAATCCAAATGGTACCTGTCCGTCAGGTATGGTCCTACACATCAAAGGCTACGCCCTCCATGGGCTCATCAGTCACAGGGATCATAGCAATGTCAATCACATTTCATCATTAATATTATTAAACACTTGCATAAAATCCCTAATGCATCAGTCAATAGCTCAAAGACGTTACACAAGCCTACAATACAAGTCTGGGGAAAAAGACAAGGCATCCTATTGGGCTAGTGTCCACAGGAAAAGGAAAGTTCCCAGAAAGACCTCTTCCAAGCCATGTAAGTGGGTAGTGTGGTCAGGGGATGTCCAAGCATGTGGGTGCAATGATGGCCAAGGGTGCAAAGATGTTACTTGTGGGTGCCTTTGTAGAAGGCGAGTTGTCCCTGTCATGGATGCATTTTTTTTTAAGCCCATTCTTGCCTTTATTCTTTTAATCCTTTTATTTGCTTTTTTGTTCAAAAGCTAATCAGGGGACACTACCTTGGCATGGTGACCAGAGCAGACAACGTTACCCACAAGTACTTTCACAGAGATGAGAAGGTTGGCTCTTGATGAGACCCCCTTTCCCTTGGCCATGCAACCAAGAGTCACTGCCCTGGCGTGGTAACCAGTTGGTAGCAATGTCATACTGCTAGGTACCCATGGACCTAATAGGTTGGCTCGTGATGAGACCCCCTATCCTCTGATTAGGCCTTGTTTTATTATTTTTTTCAGGTCCCTCTCGTTTCTTGCTGAGAAGCTTTTTATTGCTTTCTCGGGGATCCCTGGGCGAAGCATCTCAAGGTTCATTTTTTTAGGCTTTTATCTTTTACCAGCTTGCTTTTACCTTCTGGGCCTTTAGCCCCTTCTTCCCACAAGGTAAGGTGCAGTCCTGAAATAGGTCAACCCAATGCCTGGACAAGGGGAATGGGATAGGTGAGCGGGAAACAAGATGTAAGAGTGGTGCTATGATGGGAGCGGACGATGGCTTTTCAGAAATCCCCCCAGTGGCAAACCAAAACCTACAGACACAGGCTTGCTAGGGCACCCTGTCAATCCCCCCAAACATGATCAAGTGAGCAAATGTAAGATCCAAGTAGTCGTTAGAGATAAGAGGAATCAGATGCATATATTTAAAGGTTTCAATGATCGAAAGTGACACATACCATGATACCTGGACCAATTACCTCATGGAGCAAGAACCTCTTATGATACAGGACCAATCCGATGGTGATGGATGTTGTTGTTGCTGTCAAGACAAAAGATGATGGGAGAAAAAGATGGGCCCTCCAGGGCCATGCTCAGGTCAATCCTACTCTCGGTACTCCATGTCTAGGACCTGTGGGCCTCAAGACATGATCTCCTAGTTATCCCTAAAAAGTGGGAATAACAGGCCCCACCTTAATGTAATTGATAATTAATGTAAAAGATAATTAGACTGGTTAATATTAATTATATTTTGAGATAGAGAGGTCGGCCCTGTTGTGCCAATAAACACTTATGTTGATAGGTCAAGTCTAATATAAGTAAAGGTAAATTCCCCATTGAGGAATCATATCTTTTGTGAGTTTGGAAATTTGAGCAAGTACACCTTCTTGGGAAAAGTGCGCACCTCTCTTGGGCGCTAGTCTTCTACGGTTTGCAAGCACCCTCTTGTGTGCTAGGTTTTCTTGGTGGTGAAGGTCTTTCTCTTGAAGAATATAGCAAAGGATTTGGCTAGGTTTTCTTCCCTTGTTGAGAAGGGTTTCCGAGGATACTTCTTGTGTTCTTGTGCATGGTGTTTCTTCTTATGATCTTGGTCGTTGCAACATTATTGGTTATGGTTAAGTTAAATGCTAAAAATGGAATGAACTTCATGCTTAACCTTTCTTATTGAAAAATCAACATGGTATCTGAGCATAGGTCTTGAAGAACCCATTGCACAAACATCTTTCAACCATCCTCTCTCTCTTCTACAAAAATTGTACGGCCCTCCTAGGGTTCCCAGAAAATCCATACGGCTTACTCTTCTGAGGGTTTTCAACACTTGGAACTTGGATGTTGGGGATAAAAAGGACATAGGTGTGTACGGCCTCCTTCGGTGCACCTCCAGCAAGTCTCAAATTGCAATTTCGAGCATTTTGACTTTTTGGCCCTAGGGTTTTTAGGGTTTCGCAAATTTTTGCAGAAAATTTCAGAATTGTGGTTCTGCAACTTCTTGAAGGAACTATAAGCTTACCAGGGCTATCATATCCTTCAAAGGCTTACTGTTGGCATTCATAAGTCCAACAAAACCTAAAAGTGCTAGCCTAGCCTAGCCGTTAGGTTTTCTAGCCTAGTTGACAAGGGTTTGTGAAGAATCCAAAATGAGCAAAATCATGATGGGAGGCAAGCTTGATGGTTCAAGCAAACTCAAGACAAGACCTCAAAGAAATGAAGACATCAACATATCAACACTCTCAGGTATGGTCCCTACCAATGATAATACTTGGTTAATAGATAGTGGTGCCTCCAGGCACATGACCGGTCTTAGAGATCACCTAACACATTTTGTTGAGAAAGAGACACATCTACATGTTGTTCTTGGAGATGATGCTGGATATAATGTGAGAGGAGTTGGAACTTCTACCTTCCAACTAGATTCAGATATGGAGCTTCAATTAAAGGATGTACTATATGTACCCGGAATGAAGAGGAATCTTGTCTCTATTTCTGCCTTAGAAGACAAAGGCTACAAGATTACCTTCTCAGAAGGAAGAGTTCTTACATGGCACAAAGACTCTCATATAAGTTATGCCAAGGTAATTGGTGTTTGAGAAAACAACTTGTACAGATTAACCATCAAGCCAGTCCAAGCCTTGCTACATGACACTATCGGCTTGAGTGAGCTATGGCATATAAGACTTGCTCACATTCATTATAGCGCTCTTCTAGCTCTAGGGAAAATGGTAACAGGTCTACCAGAAATACAGATTCACCATAAAGGTGTTTGCAAAGGTTGCGCCCTTGGCAAAAATGTTAAAGAATCCTTCTCAAGCAGTGACAATAGATCCAAGGAAATCTTGGACTTGATACATTCAGATGTATGTGGGCCAATGACTGTTGCATCTCTGAATGGGTACATATACTATGTACTCTTCATAGACAATCACTCTCGGAAAACTTGGATTTACTTTCTGAAGAACAAGGATGGAGTCCTTGCAAAATTTCAAGAATTCAAAGCTCAGGTTGAGAACCAGACCGGAAGAAAAATCAAGATATTAAGATCAGATAATGCAGGAGAATACACCTCAAAAGAATTCATCATTTTTTGTATTGAAGCAAGGATCAAGAGGGATTTCACAGTTCCTTACAACCCTCAACAAAATGGGGTTGTTGAAAGGGAAAACAAAACTATCATTGAGGCAACCAAAGCAACAAAACATGATTAGAGTCTACCTATGACTATATGGGAAGAAGCATGTATGACAACAGTATATGTTCAAAACAAAAGTCCTCATCAGATCCTGAAGAACATTACTCCAAAAGAAGCCTTCACCGAACTGAAGCTTGAGATTGGACACTTCAGAATATTTGGATGTCCAGTATATTTTCATGTACCCAAAGAAAAGAGATCCAAACTAGAACCTTCGGGAAGAAAGGGCACATTTGTAGGATACAGTGAATCCTCAAAAGCATATTGAATCTACATTCTTGGTCAGAGACAAATTGAAGTAAGCAGAGATGTTACTTTTGAAGAAGAAGTAGCCTTCCAGAAATCCAGAGAAGCTCAGATGGAAATCGATAGTGAGACAATGCCTTCTCCCCCTTCAATAGTTTGGAGGGAGACAAACATTATTCTAGTTGATCCAATAGCTCCAGTTGATCCAGTTGTTCCAGCCGATCTAGTTGCTCCAAGCAACATACCCAGAGATATTATAGTTGAACATAAAAGGCCTGCTTGGGCCTGACAAACTCTACAAGAAGAAGAAGGGCATAAAGCCCCACAAGGAACAACCAGAGAGAGCAAGAGACCAAAGAGATTCTCAAGCTACCTTTTAGCCATGACCCACATTATTGACTCAAAGCCATCTTGTCATGGAGAAGCTTCAGGTGAACAAGTATGGCAAGATGCCATGACTGAAGAATACCAATCTATATTGAAAAATGATGTATGGGATGTTGTTCCAAGACCAGAGGGAAAGTCTGTAGTGACTTCCAAATGGATTTATAAAACAAGCATTTAGTTGATGGAAACATCGAAAAATACAAAGCAAGATTTGTGGCCAGAGGGTTCTCACATGTAGAGAGAGTTGACTATGATGAGACGTTTGCTCCAGTAGCCCGATACACCTCCATCCATTCTATCATTGCACTAGCTGCTTCCATGGGTTGGAAGCTACATCAGATGGATGTAAAGACAACTTTTCTCAATGGTGAAATTGAGGAAGAAGTTTATATTGAGAAACTAGAAGGATTCATTGTACACAATGAAAGATCTCATGTATGCAAGTTAAAAAAGCCCTATATGGTCTAAAAAAAGCACCACGTGCTTGGTACAAGAAAATGGATGGATTTCTAATGAGTTTGGGCTTCAACAAAAGTGTTGTTGATCCAAACTTATATTATCACATTGATGGCAATGAGTGTTTGATTTTGGTCCTATATGTGGACGATCTTTTCCTCACTGGTTGAGAGAGACTCATTGCCGAATGCAAAAGAGCATTGACTGCCAAATTTGAAATGAAGGACTTGGGGCTAATGCATTACTTCTTGGGACTAGAAGTATGGCAAAAGACAGATGAAATTTTCCTGAGTCAAGGAAAATATACTGTGGAGATACTGAAAAAGTTCAGCATGACCGAATGTAAATCCATGCCCACTCCAATGGTAATGGATTTAAAGAAGATGAGTAATACTGATTCAGGAGATGTAGATCCACACTTATACTGACAGTTGATTGGATCACTGATGTATCTGGTTAACACCAGACCAGACATTTGCTATGCAGTAAATGTGCTTAGCCAGTTCATTAGCCAACCGAGACAGACACACGGGATAGCTGCAAAACATGTATTGAGATGCTTACGAGGCACAATTGGTTATGGCCTAAGATATGCCTCCAGTGTAGACTTGAGACTACAGGGATATATCGATGCAGATTGGGCAGGAAGCACAGTGGAAAAAAAAAGCACCTCCGATTGTTGTTTCACTTTAGGTTCTGCCATGGTTTCCTGGTGTAGCAGAAAACAAAGCTCTGTGGCATTAAGCACCGCAGAGGCAGAGTACATTGCATTTAGTGTAGCAGTCCGCGAAGCAGTGTGGCTTCGCAAACTTTTGACTGACTTGTTCGATCATGAGATGGATCCTACTATTATTCATTGTGATAACCAGAGCTGTGTAAAGCTCTCAGACAGATCGAAACACATTGAGATAAAGTATCACTATATCAGAGACATGGTGCAAAGGAAGACACTACATGTGCAGTATCTTCCTACTCATAAACAGATCGCAGATATCTTCACCAAACCACTTGCCAAGACAAAGTTCAAGTATTTCCGTGAGAGACTTGGCCTGGTGGAAAATGTCTCCCTAGCTGAGAGGGAGTGTTGATGATAGCAGCTACGTGAGACATTCTCCAGGACACAAACCTAAGAGAGAGCCCTTGAGAGGGGTGTGTGGTTCCTATCTTCGACGGAGCTGGAACGTGGAGATGGCCTCCTCCTTACAGAGAGTTGAGAAGAACTCCAGATGATTCTCATGTGTAACGCAGTGAGAAAGGAGATCTGCAGAGTTGGACGTGCCTGTGGCTGAGCACAAGGTGAACGTGTGAAATTCCAAAGTGATGGGTGCATCGTCATGAGACAAAAATGAAGATGATGTATTAGCCTCCTTTTAGCAGAGAGTTGATGAGAAATTCCAGATGACTCTCATGTGTAATGCAGTGGGAAAGAAGATCTGTTGAGTGGACGTGTCTGTGGACGAGCACAAGTGAACGTGATCCTAGTGGCTGAGCACTAGTGAAGAAGTGGTTCTTCTGTGTAACGCAGTGAACCAGAGATATGGACATCCCTATGGATGTGCCCCTAGTGGATGAGCACTAGTGGGTGTATAAGATCCCTTGCTATATTGTTCAAGAGTCAGACCTGCCTGTAACCCTAATTGTAATGTAAAGGGCACAAGTCGGCCCCACCTTAATGTAATTGATAATTAATGTAAAAGATAATTAATCTGGTTAATATTAATTATATTACGAGATAGATAGGTCGGCCCCGTTGTGCCAATAGACACTTTTGTTGACAGGTCAAGTCTAATATAAGTAAAGGTAAATTCCCCATTGAGGAATCATATCTTTTGTGAGTTTGGAAATTTCAGCAAGTACACCTTCTTGGGAAAAGTGCACACCTCTCTTGGGCGCTAGTCTTCTAGGGTTTGCAAGAACCCTCTTGTGTGCTAGGTTTTCTTGGTGGTGAAGGTCTTTCTCTTGAAGAATATAGCAAAGGATTTGGTTGGGTTTTCTTCCCTTGTTGAGAAGGGTTTCCCGGGATAATTCTTTTGTTCTTATGCATGGTGTTTCTTCTTGTGATCTTCGTTGTTGCAACATTATTGGTTATGGTTAAGTTAAATGCTAAAAATGGAATGAACTTCATGCTTAACCTTGCTTATTGAAAAATCAACACGTGAGACATCCTCCAGGACACAGACCTGAGAGAGAGCCCCTGAGATGGGTGTGTGGTTCCTATCTGAGATAGAGCTGGAACGTAGTGATGGCCTCCTCCTTACAGAGAGTTGAGAAGAACTCCAGATGATTCTCCTATGTAATGCAGTGAGAAAGGAGATCTGTTGAGTTGGACGTGTCTGTGGCTGAGCACAAGGTGAACGTGTGAATTCCCATGAGTTGGGTGCATCATTATGAGACAGAGATGAAGACGATGTATTAACCTCCTCTGAGCAGAGAGTTGAGATGATGAACTCCAGATGACTCTCCCGTGTAATGCAGTGGGAAAGAAGATTTGTTGAGTTGGACATGCCTGTGGATGAGCACAGGTGAACGTGATCCTAGTGGCTAAGCACTAGTGAGTGTGGTTCTCCTGTGAGACGCAGTGAGATAGAGATATGGACATCCTTGTGGATGTGTCCCTAGTGGCTAAGCACTAGTGGGTGTATGAGATCCCTTGCTATATTGTTCAAGAGTTAGACTTACCTGTACACCCTATTGATTATGTAAAGGGTATAGGCCGGCCCCACCTTAATGTAAAAGATAATTAATGAGATAATTAATATGATAACTATTAATTATATTTTGAGTTATTGATGTCGGCCCTATTGTGCTAATAGACACATCATTTGATGTGACAAGTCTTATATAAATAAAGGTGAATCCCCATTGAGGAAACACATTTATCATATTGTCATCTCATGATTTCGAAAGTTGTGGTTTGAAATTATGAGAATTACATCACCCTCTTGTGTGCGAGGTTTGGTGATGGTGTGGGAGGTCTTTCTCTTGAGGGATATAGCAAAGGATTGGTTGGGTTTTCTTCCCTTGTTGAGAAGGGTTTCCCAGGATACTTCTTGTGTTCTTGTGCGTGGTTATTCTTCTTGTGATCTTGTTTTGTTGTAGTAGTTATGGTTCAAGTAATAGTTAAACAGAAAATTTAAAGAGGATACATGAGCCATAGCTCATAGAAAATTCAACATACTCAACAAGATCACTCACTTTGCCCAATATGTCAAATCAAGGATCAAACCTCCAACCGATTAACCATAATGTGGTGGAGAGACTCCTGGACTTACAACACCTCCATACCCCTCAGGGTTATGGTGTCCAAGAACATCCATTCAAGATCATGGTGCTTACCTCGATTGGTCAAGAACCACCTCTAGTTGTGGACTTCCTTTGCAAGGACTTTATTGACCACTCTAGCTCTTGATGGATACCCCCAGTTGGTTAGGTACCATTCTTAGCAATGGCATCAGAAGGGCCTAAAGAAATTAATTGATAGCCTCAATGAGCATTAGTACCCCTAGGTGGCCATGTACACTCCTAGCCTCATCTACCCAGACAAACTAAGCTAGAGCAATTGTTAGATTTTAGGGTAAAATGCAGACAGTAGTCACTTTTTAAATTTCAACAGAGATAACAGCATATAGAAAGATAGATCTATGGCATATATTAGCAGCAGAAAAGTAGAGTTCAAAATAAGTCAGATCTTAACAACAGTACTTTAATCTAAGATCAGAAAACCAATGATCTATATGATGAACAAAGTTCAGATCATAAACAGTGTTAGCAGCTCTTTAGATACAATGGTAGATCTATATGCTCAGATCTTAGACAGTAATGAACAGCTCTCTAAAGGTACCAGCAGATCTATAAAATAGCAGATCTATAACAGTTCTGGAACTCAAACAGTAAACAAGGAGTATATAATAGTAGATCTATACAATGCTTTATTCTATAAAACAATCTTATAGTAAATTTAGATCTGAAACTAGAAGCAACAAGTAGGAGACATACCTGGTACCTGCCTTACCTCTGAAAATAGCACAAAACCACAATAGGTATAGGTCCTTGTATTTATGCTCAGACAAGGGTTCAGTTCATGGATCTACAAACGATCTTATATGCCAAAGGTTGAAGGAACTTTCAAGCCACCAAGCTTAAGGGTTTGAAGAACAAAAATACCAAAGAACCCAAACCCTTCCCAACCAAAAACTTTGCCAAAGAAAACCCTCAGATCTATACTTACAGGACTGTAAGTAAACCCTTGATCAACAGTGGACAGAATAGGAGCTTTTACAAAAGGTAACCCAGCAGAAATACCCTTGCATGAGGGTAATGCAGCAGACTAGAAATAGAGTTACCAACACACAGCCCACATGTAGAAGTTCCAGCTCAATCAAGACAAGGAACAGCAGATCTGATAAAGGGTCATACCCTTAAGAGGATGCAGGTAGAGAAGTCTACAGTGCAGCACCTCCAGCAAGCTATCCCACAACACAAGAGGACGCGGCACCACACCAGCAAAGACAAACAGGACTTAGGACGTGGCACCCAGCAATAAACACGGCAGCTACAACAATGGGACGCACCAGTCACATGGAGAGTCACGGCAGCTAGTATGAGGAAGGGTACTCTGCAGAGGAGTCACGGTAGGCACCACAACAAGATAGCAAGGTAATGCTATACAGAAATAGGCCGCACCCTACTTCAGCTCTCAACAACAGGACACAAGATTACCAAGACTGAGGCCGCGGACTTAAATCAACACCACGCTATCATAAGTAGAAAAATAAGTGTAAGTAAGGTGTAGGAGGGGGGTCCTTATATAGTAGATAGGGCAAGGCTAGGGCTAGGTTAGGGCAACTTTAGGGTTAGGCTAGGTTACATTAATAAGTCACATGTTTAAATTATAAATCTAACCATGTGACAATTATCAATGATTAACTTTAGAATCATAACCCCCAATAAACCAATAAAAACCCAAAACCAATTAAACAAAGCCCACAACAAGGGTAAGGGGGGTTTACAAAGCCCACAACCAATTAAACAAGGGTAAGAGGGTTTACAAAGTGGCATTACTCATTCCTTCAAATCATATGGTGAACCTATTACTTTATCATCACTGCATATGGGACTTTATCCCTCTTGTGGTTATGTCCTTCTTCAAGGAAGGTCATGTACCATCAAGTACTTGATTAAAATTCAAGTAGCCCCAGGAAAAGTCCTGGGGTCTTATCCACCAAGGTTAGAGACCAAGGATCAACCCAAGCGTTAAGCAAGGATTCCCTGGAACACATCCAGGGGCCCTAGAACACGAACACATCCAAGGATCAATCCAAGCACTAAGCAAGGATTCCCTGGAACACATCCAGGGGCCCTAGAACACATCTAGGGTCTTGTATCATCAACCACCAAGGAACACATTCAAGGATCAATCCAAGCACTGAGCAAGGATTCCATGGAACACATCCAGGGGCCCTAGAACACATCTAGGGTCTTGTATCATCAACCACCAAGGAACACATCCAAGGATCAATCCAAGCACTGAGCAAGGATTCCCTGGAACACATCCAGGGGCCCTAGAACACATCTAGGGTCTTGTATCATCAACCACCAAGGAACACATCCAAAGATCAATCCAAGCACTAAGCAAGGATTCCCTGGAACACATCCAGGGGCCCTAGAACACATCTAGGGTCTTTATCATCTTGGTCCAAGACCAAGAACCCCAGTCATATACTGGGGGCCCTAAGGAGGGTCTTTTGTCATGGCATTGACTGTTTGGTTCCAGACCACATACCCCAGGAGTGCACTGGGGGCCCTAGATCTCGTCTAGGGTCTTAGCCATCCTCCAGGAGAATGGCTCTCGCTGCTGCATATAAAATTTAACAGCAATTATCAAATTGCTCCCACTAGTTCACAATCAAAACAATTCCCTTTCTCCAAGCATAAATTCTCAATAATCCTCTAAACAATCAGCCCCCTCACATAAGGATTGGTGGAACAAGATAGATTTCTTGGGAGAGGTATGGTGCATAGATTCTGTATTGATGAAGATTGGTAGACAAATTTTGTATTGATGAAAATTGGTGGAACAAGATATATTTTTTACTCAAGTTCACAACATTTGCATTTGAGCTTCTTGGAAGTGCCAACATAGACAAACCTTTCTTGGGAGAGGTTCAGGATGGCATGGATACCGTGGTTGAGAAAATTGTGGAAATCATTTCACAAGAGTCTCCTCATCTTTTATTTATTGATGCTAATTTTGTCGATTTTGTGAGATCAATCAATGTTCAGAGGGGGAACCAATTCAACACTCCATTGCATACTTTAGCACATGCCCTAAACCCAAGATTTTATGATGAAGACCTCATTGCTCAAAGCAATGGGAAGAGGATGTCACAACATCAAGATAGAGAGGTGGCCAATGGATTGAAGAAAGCCCTTATGAGAATTTATCCAACTCATCTACATAGGGAGGTGAAGGAAGAATTTGTTGGTTTTTCTATTGGATTGGATGAATATTTAGAGATATCAGTGATGGATGAGAGGAGCACCATAAGTCTGGTTAGATGGTGGATTTGTCGTGGAGCAAATGGTGTACATTTGCAAACCCTTGCCACTCGTATTCTTTCACAAGTGGCAAACTCCTCATCAGTAGAAAGGAATTGGAGCATCTATGGCTATGTTACACAATAAACAGGTACAAGTTTTTGAAATAGAATATATATATAATGTGCTATTTTATAAATAGCACATTATATTGAAACTTTGAAAGAAAGCATTATGAATAAATGAACAAGAACATTTAAATGACAAGTAATGTTTCACCATCGCTTTTATTGGGATCTTCATCATTGGTATCACACTTTGCCTCTACCTCAACCCTCTAGGGACATCAGTCAACACCACCCAATTTCGATGAAACTGCCTAATCCAAGCCTTAAAATATGGTAGAAAAATCTTAACATGCCTAATCAATGATTTTGGTTTGAGTGAAGGGTACATTTTTGCTAAGGCCGTGATCGAGGAGTTCAACAATCAACACCACCAACAGCAAGGCACATAAAGGGCTTGGTGCTATCGATTAAATGCCAATCCCATACCTTCATACGTGATAGAATCCAATGAAAATGTTACAATCTTGCTAATCCTAAAATCCTAAAAATTGTCCAGTCCACTGAATTTTGAATGGGATATCAAATTCTACTTTCTCCATATGAAGTCCAATGAGGTTGAACCACTCTCAAACATCCTAAAACAATTAATGGTAATGTTAAAAATTTAAGTAAAACAATAAAAAGGAAAGATAAAGGAAATGCCATTTTTTACTTATTACCATTTATTGCTAGCATTTTTTGTCAAACCTAGTTAAAAACTAAGTCAAACCAAGTCAAAATAGAAAGATTTAGTGTTGGAAATGTGTCATACAGATGATGGTATGACTCAGAACCAAGTTTCCAACTGTATGAAATGTGTTTCCCACGTGGGACATGTTCATACAGCTAGAAACACATTTCAAGGCTATACCACATGTGTTGTTGTATGGAAACGAGCCTAGTATATCCATATACTAGACGTTTCCTATAACATAGATCTTCAGTTTTATTCATTCCATGAAGCACAATAGATTCGGTTCACAGAAGTCTAAGGATATTGTTTGTGTATCCCAACTTTTTCCTTACATCTTGTAGGGGTCTAGAATATAATAGTGGACCCTCTAGAGACTGGGATGTGGATTTAGAATCCCCTGACTTGGAAATGTCTCATGTTGCATTGAATCTTGAGGAACCTAGAAGTGGAATTGGATATGCTTTTTTTGCTCCACGATTTACCACTAAATGTGCATCTTGTTCTATTTTCCTCGATGAAGATGAAAATGAGGATGATGACTATTAGGGTTTAGAGACTTATCTTATGTTTTATTTCAATGTTCGATACATGTAGCCTTGTATATAAAGGCTGATTTTGGATATATATCCCCATTTATAAAGGTCGTTTTTGGATATCGTTGCTTGCATAATGTAATCATATATGAGAAATAATATAGAGATGGGTTTGCTAGTAAATTGTCATTTATGTTTGTCATTTAAATGTTCTTGCTCATATATTCTTTCTTTCAAAGTTTCAATATAATGTGCTATTTATAAATAGCACATTCATTATATATATATCACATTTCCTCTTTTCCAAATTTTTGGAGGTTCATGTTTTCAGCACATACATGTTTCCCCATATTGTGGAACTTAGCTCTACACCAAAATCAATGCACCTAAAAGTAAAGTTAACAACTCTATACTAAATCATTTCATCCAATGATAAATTTGAAATTTATATCCAACACTATAGACAACAAAAAATTAGCTAAATTTGGAAGTTTCTATAAAATTGTTGGGTGTGAACATAATTCTGTATTTATTTTTTCATGTGGAATGTGTATACATTCTCAGAATTTGAACAAAATCTCCTTAGGATGGATATATAAAAATGAGTGGCAGTGGTGGTAGTGGTACTTGATTGATCAATGTAACATAGTGGCAATGTTAATATAACATTAACCCAAAAAATGTTTTGAGATCAAACTTTCATAACATAACATAGTGGCAATGGTCAAAATTCAGCACGGTGAATGTCAAATGTCAAGTCTCATTATCCCTATAATTTATGAGGACACAATGTGATTCTTCCTTCAATAATGTTGGGAATGTCAATATACTAAAAGCATTGATCACAATGCAACAATTTTGAGAACAAAAATGGACATTATTTGACACGATAAATATATTGCTCGTTACCTTGTATTTCTGGGAGTGTATTTCATGCAGCCGATACCCAATAATAGTTCATCCTAATGTAACATAGTAAGCCTATTGAAGTGAGTTATCCCATATGTCTCAAAGATGGAAGGTTTTGTTGACCGCCCATTTAGCACCGGTGGTCAACTCATGTGCCATGAAGAGATGTATCATCAGATGCAGTATTGTTGAAGACTTTTGGTTCTACAGGGTTGTGTTTGGCCTAGCACTTATTTTGTACTTGGAATTTCTGCACCCCTGCGTGGGTTAATAATGTAATAGGTCTACATGAGTCATGTCTAGGTCAGTTACCTTGGGATCGGTTCACTGGGAGAGTTCCTTTCACCAAGGGTTTTGTATCCTCAGGTTATCAATTGGGCTTTTCAGCCTTGCTGATTTCCCTTGAGTTTTTCCCTCACTTTACATATGTCCTCCAAAGTGGTGAACGACGTTCTGGTGGGCTTCTATCTCGGTAACTATATAGGGAATTCATTGTAAATGACCATGCAAGACATCATAGAAAGTTTCGCAGAATTCCGTCGAGTCTAGGTTAGTTTTTTTTTAATTAATTAATTAATTTTTAATTAAATTTCCCTAAGTTTGGAGGTTTAATTATTTAATTAATTAATTATTTTTGAGCAATAATTGTAAAAACTGGATCCTTGGACTTTTGATAGGGGTATTTGTGCTCAAAAGAAATGGAATAGCACCCCTTACATCCTTGGACCATGTTTCAGCTCGGTCAGACAACTTTAGCCATGGGTTAGTCCACCTAGAGTGTCAGTCAATCTAAAACAACAATTTTAATTGCTAAAGTCCAAGCATGGCAAAATGTTAAAATTGTAATAATGAGTTAGATGATGTGAAATGTTGAAATGATGGTTAGAGAGAGACCCCCTAAGCATAACCTTAGCCTCCCAACCCTTTTCAACCTTGTCTAACCCCTTTTCCCACCTCCACACTCAAAAGTTGCGTCCCCCTAGGGGGATTGACGTTCTTCCATTTTTAATTTAATTGTGACTTGAGTGTGCCCCCCTCTCCTAGTCTTTCACTTCATTTGACTTTGTTATCACCCCTAGAGGTGATCCCCCTTACTCCACCTTACCCATACTTACATTTGACCAAGGGGAGCGCTCTCCAAGAGAGTTACGCCCTCCTTTCCATCTCTCCAATAAAAGTTATGTATTTCCTTTTTGAGAAACTCTTCACCTCACCTTAGCATGGATCCCATGCTTCTCCTTGAGCTTTTGTGTGATCCCAACACCTCACACCCTTTCCTCACCTCTCATCTCCTTTTCCTCATCCCAAGAGGTGAACCCTCCAAGAGTGGTGTGCCCTCCCTCATCTAGAAACTCCACAAATAATTATTAAATAATTATTTGAGTCTCTTCACATACCTTGGCACAAATCCCACACTTCCTACATGCCATTAGATCTATCTAATTTATTTTTCTATTTTTCTACACCCTAGATTTATTGTGCAAGCCCTAGGAGGTGCGCCCTAGCCTAGAGATCTACTCTATTGCTTGGTGGTGGACACTTGGCTTAGATCCAAGAGGGGTAGGTTTGCCTCTCCAAGTATAAATGGATCTCTTTTCTCCCTCCCAACTTACCATATCTTGAGCTATTGTTATGCTACTTGATTTCTCTCTCTCTCTCTCTCTCTCTGTCTTGTCATTTCATTCATTCTCATTTCATTCTTGCTCTTGGGTTTTGGAGTATTCCTCTCCAAGATCTATCTCTTTGGTAATAATATTTGGAAGCTTTGGAGGACAACAAGAAGGGTAATGCGTGTGCTTGTCATTCTTATGCAATGGAGGTAATATTGTTCAATATTTCTTGCAACACTAGATCGTAGATAAAGTGTTATCTAGGTAGGCTTGGTAGTGCGTATGCCTATTAGTCTATAGATCTTGATGTATGATTTAAATTGAAGTGTCGTTTATTATCATTGCATCAACGTATTGTCTTGTGTATGCTTGAGTGATGCAGGAGCATCGCCAGCACATCAAGCGAGCCAGCGTGGAAGCGGAAGACAGCTGGACAAGCCAGCACGAATTTTGAAAATACTTTGGGAATGTTGCACAAATCTTAAATGAGTCATTTAAGAGGAGGCACCTTTGTGTATTGTAATGGACCTTGAGCGGATAGCTCTCGTCCTTAGGTAGATAGTCGGCATTTAATGTAGTTAATGCTGGTAGATAGGATTTTAATTCTAGATTTGATAGCTTTAGGACACAAGAGGGAAAACGGATATAGACACCCTCATTGTATCATTGTAACATTAGCATTATTGAAGCAGGAAGAGCAAGAGCATGCAGAGAACTGTGTGAAGAACACCCATGTACAGACATTTGAATTAATAGAAGAACTCTGATTCAAATTCATGGTTTGTGTTGATTCTCTTTGTGTGATGTTGATATGCTCATGAATGTTTATTTCCTGTCATACATTTGCTTTTACATGCTGTGTATGTGATTTCATGGTTGAATTGAAGTCTGAGAGAGTGAGCGAATGAGTTTCAATTGTTTCTCTAAGTGAACCAGAGATTCTTTCAAGGAGTGCAGTCGAATTGTCCGCAAGGAGTGCGTTGACAGAAGGGTTCAATTAGAGTTAGCTTTTGTTCTCATTCATCTCAGAGGGGCAGTTAGGCACAGTGCCGAGCAAGGAGTGCGCAAGCCAAGCTAAGTCTCAGAATTGCGATTCTGAGCAGAGTATCGAAAGACTGCTGCTGCAGGAGTGTGCCGAGTCGAGAGACTTCAACACTCAGTCGAGGTTGAAGGGTTGCCGCAAGGAGTGCGTGCAAAGAGTTCTCTCTTTCTAAGAGACCGAGTAATTGTGGAAAACTCAAGAAGGATAGGCCTCTGAGTTGCTGAAGAACAGCGTAGACAAGTGCGGCTTGAAGTTGCAAGGACGTCGCAGGTTGGCAAGTAGGCGAGCAAGTCTCGTAAGGAGACATCTCTTCATTTCGTGGGATCACAAAGAGAAGAGCAGGCAGCCGAAAATCATCTGGGAGATTTCGCGAAGTTCCGAGGATAGTTGGATCTCGGGGAGGTGTAGGGAAGTTATCGGCCCAATGTGAAAAGGTTCTAAGTTCAGGAGGGGCAGCGCCGCTGATCCAAGCCAGCCAGGGCCATTGGATTATTCGCGAGATCGCCTATCGGGACCTCGTGAGAGAAGAGTCGAAGATTTGGCAACGGGAGTCGCGAAGTCGCGAGACGCGATATCCCGACGGTCACGTAAATAGTGGGGTCCATAGGGTTTGGTGACGTGGACAGGTAACGTGAGTTATCGGGATTTCGCAGTGAAAGTTCCGAGCATTGGACGTCAAGATTCACGATCCCGCGAAGTCCGAAGTCCCGACGAGATAAGGGACCGTTGAAAAGTCAACTCACACGTGCATCGGCGCATCGGGTATCGGGGGTTGGAAAACCGAGGGCTTGGTATCGCGAGTAGCGAAGTCCCAATAGAGGAAAGAGGAAGTCAGCGTTGATTGAGGCATCGGGTCTCGGTGATCCGAGGGTGTAGCGCTCGACTGTTGGACTCGCGAATCCGCGAGTTCCGATCCTCCGATAAGTCAAGGAAGGAGGATCGCGCGAGAGAAGAGAATCTGTGGGTAAGGAAAATTCTCGATAGGGAAATAGAAGAACATTTGAGTTCTTCGGGCCGTGGAGAAAGAAGATCCTGTGAGTGCGCGTGGACCTTCCGACCTACGGTTAGTGAAGGGATCGCGTTGCCGTCATTGAGTTTGGAAGAGTATTGCAGGTTCACCTTCAAAGTTTCATTGGGAACTCCTTCTAGAAGGGAAGGGTCACTTGAAGCTTCTCACACTCCAACTATCTAGATCTATTACCTTGCTCTTATATTTGTTGTACATCCATCTCATTTTCAGCTAGCATATATTGGTTTACATAGGTCAAAAATAATTTAAAATCTATATCTTGTCTTGTGGAAAGTTCTTGTTCCAAAAGGGCAAGGGTTTCCTTAACATTGTTTGGTTGTGTGTAGCCATCCTAGCAAGCAATGCTTGTTGTTTTAACAGGTATATCAGATCTGATAGGAGGCTTTTGGCTGCCCCAAAGAGACACACACAACACTACAAGACCCTTTGGGGGAGTTTGGTAGCTATCTCTAACCCCATCTTGTCTTTTCTAGCTTAGAAGTGCATTTTTCTCCTTTTATTTGCTTGTTGTTTGAGCTGGAGGTGTAAGAGGGGAAGTGGTATGGCCTCCCCTCTTCTTCAAGCTTGTGGGTAGGTAGGACGTAGGTAGATCTAGCTTTCTCCCTTTATTCTTTTGAGTTTTCTTCTAGCTTGGCCGCAAGGTTTAGAAGGTGAGGGCCCCTTCTCAACCTTGACGTGGGTATTTGCTTGGTTGTTTATAGATTAGCCTGTAGTTTAGTTTGTTGTTTAGTTTACTTTCTTTCTTGCTCATATCTTGCTAAGTTTGCCCTAATAATAAGATCCAAGAACACTCAAACTAACTAAGACAAGATAACTAATAACCTACCTAGTTGGGAAAGGAACCCCCCAAAGAGGTAGAGATAAGTGTTAATGCTTTATCTTCCATGTGATGTGATTGATCTAAATGGTTTAATGTTCTTAATGCTTATGTTTTAGATCTAATCTCTCATCTTAAGCCCATTGGGCAACACACTTAATAATTTCTATTTGGATCTTGCTTAGTTCATTTCTCTTCAAGCTCTTAATCTCTCTTAAGCACACATCTTACTATTCATGCTTAATACATCTCAAGGTGCTTAACATGTAAATGGTTATCTGCTTCATTGCTTAATATCTATTGGTAGCCACGTCTTGGGCTTAAATTGTGTTGAATGGTTAACTTGGCAAACACTTAAATTTTCTTTTCTTCGTCTCTTAAGGAAAAGTTATTCTTGCCATTGGATCTATTGTCTCTAATCAAACTAATATTGATGTGCATGTGATATAATCTCTATTTCTTTCAGCCATTTATTTTTATTTGCTTCTTATGTGTTGATGTACTTCATTGTTAAAGCTTAAGCAACACATTTTTTGAGCAAGTTCAGTTTCGGCCATCTCATTATTTTGCACTTTAAAAGTACTTTAAAAACTTATAAACACTCTTTAAATCACATAAAAGTCTACCTAATCATTATACATACTTAATAGACTATTTTAGGGTACCTTAGACCACCATCTCCACCATCTAAAATGGGTTTGAGGAAAACAACGGAGGGTAGTGGCAAGGGATTGTCCCGTGGCGCTCCAGGTGGGTGTCCTCTCCGGGAAGTACTCTTACTGTCAGGGCTGACCGTGGAAGCCAGGGTGGGCCTCGTTGCCTTACTATCTTGAGCACCCGGCAGTTATTGGCAACAGGAGGAGGCTTTGATGAAAGCTAATAAAATTTATAAATCTTAAGAAAAGCCTAATATTGGGTGGGCTTAATAATTAAAGAGTGTAGATTGTCTTCAATATCTTCATAATAATTGTGCTCAACTCTCCTTTGTAATCTTGTTGATGAAGTATTGTATTGATGATAATCTTGTGTAAATGGTGATGTAATTTGATGCTTTGATCTTCTATATCTTGCACACATTGAACAAATACTTGGTTAGATTGTTGTTGTAATCTATCATTCTTTAAGTTGTAAATCTTGTAAGTAAATGTACATGGTTTAGAAGTGCATTTTTCTCC
>CBVK0100971822.1:1905-11999 GCA_900067695.1 Picea abies
TTCTTGAGCCGACAAGGCTTCTAGGGTTATTAGCCAACTCATTAGGGTTTCTCTTGCTTCCCGGAGTCTTCTATTCTCGTCAGGTTCACACATGGGGTTAAAAACCTCCCGCAGCTACCATAATATTAACATATGCACTCCAAAGGTGTGAAGGTATTTCCATAAGAGCATGGAGATATCAAGTCAAGAATAATTTAAAAGTGAAGTGACATTTAAAGAGAAATCAATAAGGAACTACGAAGAAGAAAATGGTTCTAAGCATGGTTTTGAATGCAGAGGAGGTTATACCTGACAAGAAGCCTTATTAAGTGACATAGAGCCATGAGTGACAACCCAAAAGGTTGGAGGTATCACTTGAAACAATGATGATAAGGTCAAAGAAGTACTTTCAGTTAATTTTATGCAGCTAGAAAAGGAGGCATATGTGCATCCTTACAATATTCTAGAGATTGCCTAGGAAAGTCAAGTTTGAGGATAGTTGGCAAAGGGAAGAGAAGAGTACAAGGAAACCTCAAGTACTAAGAGGAAAGAATGCTTGCATGTTTTCAAGTGTTTCTAGTGATGTTGTTGCATATGGAAGGAAGCAACAGAAAGCTAAAGTGTTGGTTATAATTCTGATAAAAGAAGCATGAAAGATTCTACTGTCATCATCCATCCAAGTAGCATCAAATTTATTAACAACAATCATGCAGGTATGAGTTTTTATTACTCTTATTGCATAATTTTTTAAGGAAATTCAGGTAATAATTTTCCCCCAATTGAATTTTTATGATACACAAGATGGTATTAGTTGAATGCATTAACATAAATAAGATACCACTAGATGTGTTAAAGGCTTGAGGCAGGTTATAGTCATCAAATCTTTTTATCTTTTGAATGCACACACTGACATAGAAGAATGTCATGTTAATTTGGTTATGGGGTAATAACCAAAGAAAATAAAAGATAAGAACTTGTTATAGGAATGAATTCGAGTAAAGATAGTCATGTATGAGACCATAACATGGTTGGATATGGAAAAGTGTGGATATGGAAAGGTTATGAACCACACATGTACCAAAAGCTTCCTACCTCTAAATAAAACTTGGATTGCAACCTTTCTTCTAACACTAATGAACACCACATAATTATATTCTTGGTGTAGTGTTTGGGTCAAAAAGGAAGGCATCCAATTAATTGGGAAGACAATAGGAAGTGTGTGGGGAATGTATCAAGACATTGGCCAGAATTCCAACTCATGGATGGTGAGATACATGATTGATATAAAGATCATTATGTAATTCAATGCAAGGTGCATTGAATAAATATGCATTAAGAATTGCACTCATTCATGGTAAGTGATATAATTGTATACTTAAATGCATTTGTGGAATTTGTTTTGTAAGTACATGCATATATATTATGGCATGGGAATAATTGTTACTAACAGATGAAATGTTGTTAACCCATGAAGTTGAGGACATTTCAGGAGTTGATAGAAATTGCAACAGGGAAGTTGCAAGTCAAGTAGTCATGTAAGCATTGACTATAGAAAAATTTCCTGTTCAGAAGAAAAAAAAAAAAAAAAAAAAAAAAAAAAAAAGTAAAGAACTTACATATATTAATTATGAACAGGCATATGCATAGAATGATGAGTCATTCTATTTTATTAATTTTTTTGGTAATTGTGATTGAATCGCTAGGTGCAAGAAATTCTAAGATCACTACATACGGTTTAGTACATATTTCAATTGAATTATGATGTACAGTAAATATTGACAATTTGTTGGTTGTATGCAAGATGAAGCATTGCAAGAAAAATGGTATGCAGTTTGGTGCTTATGGAAAACCATAAGGAATTATGAATTCATAATATGGAAACAACCAAGAAGAATTATGAAATAGAATTTCATGTTTTGGGGAAAAGATGAATTCCCTTTGAACTAAGTTTGAGTTTCTAAATAAATTATTTTATGTTTTCTCATGATAACTGCATGTGGGTGATGTAGATGAGATGATGTTGATTAAACTTGGAATGTTGACTAAAAAGAGTAGCTTGGGGAAGATGTTGATTGAAGATAATGGATCTTACCCTGTGGATCCCTAGTGGATATGTGTGTGTGTAAAATTCTCCTTGGGTTGCCTTGGAGAAGGATGGAGCCCTGGAGGTAGAAGTGTGGGGATAGGTTCCCTGGTATGAGGCTTGGAGGGTACCTGGAGACCTTTGAGGGAATTTAGAAATCTTGGAACCATGGTGCTCTGAGACTTCATGTTCGGCATGTATTGGAGCCCTCGAATGGGAGTTGAACAGTCAATGAATTGTTGGAAAGTGAAGGTGCATACTACCTTGGGTTGTACAGGCATGTCGGGAAGAGAGATCGTAGGTTGGAGTGTTTTTGAGGTTTGGTACCTTGGCCTAGACCATGTTGATATTGATTGTGGACCATGGTTATATTGGGAGGCCATTTCCCTAATGAAGTCATAGCCCCTGCTCAGGGGTGATATGCTGCTGATATTTTATCAGCAGTGAGATCAAAGGCTGGGTGAAACGTCATGGATCTACATTAAGTCTGTGATTTAAATAAGGTTAATTGAAGCATGTTATAAGGAACAACGAGTTGAATTCTTTACTAAAACAACTCTATGGAATAGAGAAATTGAATTCCAGTTGCAGTATGAACACCAGAATTGGTGCTTGAAAGTAGAGCACCGGGTGGATAATAGGCTTCCAATAACTAAATCTTGGAGATTTTTGAATGATTTTCAATTGTATATGTATAAACAAGTTGCACTGAGGACAGTGCAAAAATAAGGGGAGGGGATTGTAATATCCCCATGTAGAACCTCAGTTGTAATTGTGAATTGTAAACATGTTTGATAGGCTAGTGAGACGAGTTATAATAAGTCAAGAGGTTTATGTGATGATTAGGCTAGAAATCCTAGATGCAATGGCCAATGAGCCTATTATTGTATATGTGTAAATACTCATATATTTAATATAAATACATCACTGTGTGTAGACCGACCACGATAAAAGATAATGTGGGACTAAGCTCCACTAGGTAGGGAAAGGGAAGGGGCTAAGAGGCTAGGAAAAGGGGATAAGATAGAGGGATTACCTATAATGGAATAATATTATATTATTAATTCCTTAAAAGACTAAGGTTTGGGAAATAAACCCAATTACCCTAAGTTCCTTTGGGGAGAGGAACAAACTCTATGTGGGGAGGAATGAGCTTCAGGAGCGCCATGTGTCAGGTCAGGCACATGCAATTATAAGTGAGAATTCTTATTTTTTTGGGATCAACTGGCCATTCTCCCCATGCACTCACGGAGGCATGGAGGGAACTAGTACCTACATTCTTGGATTCTTCCATCGTGAACCTCTGAAACCTACAGTTAGACTTGAGTTATCCTGTGTATTTCATGTGAAGACGTGAACACCTTTATTTTCTTCAGCCCGTACTATGTCTTAATGGTTGGTTGTTGTTGCCAATGCATTTCCTTGGCTCAACATGGCTTTCTTCCATATTCTAGATCCTTACCTATTTTCGGTTGTTACCATGACTTATGCATTAGCTGAATGTTGTTGTTATATTTTCTTAAGAGATGGTTTGAAGAAGCAGGTTGTCAGGCATGTGCGCTACTCTCTCTAGGTGAGAGAGAGTTTGTTGTGATTGAAGAAGCAGGTTTTCAGGCCTGTGAGAAACTCTCTCTAGGTGAGAGAGAGTTTTTTGGGGAAGTGATTTCTCATGGAGGGAGTCCAGTAGCAGCTACATAGATGTGATAATTCTTGATCCAACTTGTTGCTAAAGCCTAACGAAAGGGAGGTGTAGCATCTGATGTATTGTTGGATAGTGAAGGTGTACACTCCTAAGGTGTGACAAACATGTGGGGAATGAGAGTCTGAGAGTTGTGGGTGTAAGTGATTCCTTGGACTGTTGTACTGTGCAGTTCTCATAGCCTCATCCTAGCCTAGGAATCCCCTTTACCCAGGTGGATTTTAGTCCCAACTCAGGAGTGACCCACTGCTAAGAGTGATGAGTAGCGTGGTCTATGGCTGGGAGGTTCATGGAAGGTCTACAGGCAGTTGGTGGTCTTGTATTAAAAGATAAGTACCACTTTTATGTTCATTTGCATGTTGTGTATATGTACATGTGTTATAATTAATGAGTAATGCATGTATATGATGTATGTGTAGGCTTATTGTTATTTTCTCATTAATCTATTTATGAACAAAATATGATGTCTATTTATGTTTATATTTATAAGCATATGATAATTATTGTTTCTATGAGTAGCATGGCCCGACTGTTGGTGGTTGGGGATGTTATAGAATGGTATCAGAGAATAAATATGTTCCTCTGTGGCGTTTCCCAATGTGTTGGGTGGTTGGGGACATTACACCTACTTATGACAAGGAAATGTAATCCATTGTGCAAGCCTGCTGCCAACGGAGACATTACATTCTTGGGAAGGAGACAATCATCCACATTGATCATAAGCCACTGTAGTTCATGCAGACACAAGGGAAGTTGTAGAATGACTACCATCATAAGTGGTCGACATACTTGCAGTAGTTCCACCTCAACATCAATTATAAAATAGGAATTACCAACCGATTTGTTGATTGCCTCAACCGACCTCCAGTCACGACACTCACCACAGTGCCAGACTCTTTCATCCATGAGACTTCTAGATGGCCCCACCTCTATGGGACATACACTGACTTCACCACCACCTACCAAATGTTGGGCACAAACTCAGTTGTCGCTAATTTCCATCTTCAGGATGGGTTGTTGTGTCATTTGGGCCATATATTCATTCCATCAAGCAAGCGAGTGAAGATGATTTAGGAATCTCACTACAGTCAAGTGAAAGGACACTTCGATGTCGAAAAAATAGTGGCATTGATGCATAAACATTTCATGCATAAACATTTCTATTGGTCGAAACTTCGATAGGATGTCGGCAAGTATATCAAGTCCTGCACTGCCTATGTTATTTTCAAACTGACCACTAAGAAACAAGAAATGTACACCCCTATGCCTACTCCTAATAAGCCATGGGAATCCATCTCAATGGACTACATGTCGGGCCTTCCATCCACCAAGAGGGGCAATGACTATGTTTTGTGTTTGTTGATCATGTTTTCACTGAGAGTCACCCTCTGACTGCAAGCGGATAAGCCTAGTACCCATAAAAAAAGGTAAAATGGATTAAATGATTTTGAGTGTGTGGCTCAGCGAGAATGTAAGGAGAGGAGAAGAGAACAAGTATCACTGCAGATCAGTGATGGACCATTGGGAATGAAGTCATAAGTATGGTGAATAATGAAGCCATTTAAGCTACCTATCAGACAAAGGTTTTATTTGGTGATGAGGAGAAGGAAAACATAAGGTGTCTGAATGATAAACCATAAAAAATGGACAATATGACAATAGATCCTCCATCGCCTCAGGAATCAAGAACTCAGAGGGTTTATAATGATCCAGACAAGAAGAAACATAAAACGTCTACTAAACCATGAAATATGGGAAAGATGACAACAGATCCTCCACCACCTCAAGAATCCATAAATCAGAGATATTACATCTAGACAAGAAACAGAAACAATATGTAAACTAAGAAGACAGTCTGATAAAAAAAAATCAAAGGAATCTTCAATAACAAGATATTTACAATCCCATCCCTTAGGCTTTCAAAATGAAACTTACATAGCACTTCTCCTAAAATTCTCTTAGAAAACATAAATATATCTATTTATATCAGCTTAGCTCACAACTTCCATGAGTGAGACCCATCTATCTCACTCAATGCTTCCTTCTGCGCATCCTTTTATTATACTGTGTGTTCTTTCTCATGTTATATGCAATCTCTTGTTAGATGAAATATTTTGTCAAACGCAAGCTCCTTGTCAGACGAAATGTCATGTCAGTATGGACCTGCAAGATGAAACCACCCATGTTGTACCTCGGGCTGACTGCTCTGTCTCTTCGGTCATGGCTCTCACGCTTCCAATTTATGGACTGAGCTGAGGATTCGACTACCAGTCCTCTTCCATCAACTAAATTTATCTCAGTATCAGAGAAGCGATTTGAAAAATAGGGGACGACCACACACCGCTCATGGATTGGGCATTGAATGAGCAGATGGATTCAGGATACCAAAGTCATCCTTTGTTTATTGGTTGAACTCCCCTTGGGATCGGGGCATGACTTCACTACTAGGATACAACCACATGTTGTTGGTTGATACGACGCTTGTAAGATCACGTGATTTCAGCGCCGATGAAAGTGGTTTGGACCCACACCACTTTTGGGCCCGAAATGCATCGTTTTTCGCCATGTAGCCACCCCGCAGAACTGCGGTTTGGATTTCATCTTGCCCTTCAAGTTTTAACAACCGCGCAACTTGTGGCATCGAAATGGATTGTGGTCATTGATCTAGCCGAGGTCTGTGATCTGGGAGCACCGGCTATTTTTATCTCCCTAGCCAAAGTTTCTCTACCTACTAATTGTGGTCACCTTCCAACTGTGTTTAGAGATGGCCCCGAGTTGAAACGTGCAGGGGATTTCTGCCACTATAAATGCATTTTTCTACTTGATTTCTCTCATGGTTGTCACCTGCAACCTTGAACAATTTTATGTGATAAAATTTGGCTCCACAGGGGAAGGCATGCTTCCTACAAGCTACCAAGAATGCACAACTCCAGTTCCTTAGCCTTTGGGTTGCAGAGTCGAGCTCAGATACATCCTGCTGAGGACCACAGGATGACATGTACACTACTTTACTTACCAAAAAAATAAAATGAACACACATGCTCTAGAAGGAGCTTATTTATGTACAATCCTAGACTAACTGACTTTTTACAATATGCTAGGTGAAAGAAAACTTCCAACATAGCCACCCAGACTATTTGGTAATATAATTCTTCTTTTTACTGCAAATGATCCACAAATGGTTGGGGGAGTATGACAGCAGAAAGAAAACATGTTTTGGCACTGACAATATATCCAAATGATGATAAGATGAATAATTTTGAAGGCTCCAATGCTTTTGGAAAACTCAACTCCATGTATTCCCTTACAGTGTCAGAAAATAGGTGATAAAACCTACTTTTATAGTTGCTCACATCTGGTTGAATGTTTGTGGAAAGCATAGGTGAGTGAAAGGTTGGTGTGGACTGTTGATCCACTTCTCCTTGGTCTTCTCTGATAACATCTTCTAGCTGATGGCAAGGAATTTGCTCATTTATATCAATGGATGGCTCTTTCTCTTTATCATGCTACTCTTGGTAAAATCTTTTACTTTCACAAGAGGTTGGATGCTAATGCCTTTTGCTTCTAAGAAAAAAAATACCTCAACATCTTCATCACTATCTCCATAATGATCAAATAAAGGGGGAGCCTCAAATGACATACCAAGAGGTATCTTCTGCACAACATGAGAAAATTGTTCTTCATTATTAAACACAGGAGGCCTTTCAAGATTCAACCCAGGAAGAAATATTTCATCATCATCATATGAGTCAAAAGTAGGTCATTCATATCTAGTATTTTTAGAGACAGGGCTATACAAAGTATCAACTTCTAGGTCAAACTCAATTTCTACACTTTCCTTACTAAGACAACAAACACAGTTTTCATTTGATGCAGATGAACAGGGAAGAGAAAAAATGGATTCATCATCCAAGGCATCTTCTATATCCTCACAGCCTTCATAAGAATCAGTTATATCTTGAAAAAAATCTTTATACTCCTCGCAACAGCTATGACAAAATAACTCATAGGAATAACACTTTTGATAACGAATATTGAAATATGCATGAAATTGTTCTAGGGAGGAGATGCTAGCAGGGGGAAAGGATCGATACCACTCACGAGCATCTCCCTCTAATGAGTACATGAACATATTAATTAATACATCCTCATGATCTATTCCCCACTAATGCATGAGTTCATGAAACTTAAGTAGATGCTCTGCAGGGTTGTCATCTCTATGTTCTTTAAATCTAGGAAATAAATCACCCCACTCATCTATAGTAGGAACAACATTTGGAAAATCAAGAACAAAAGATAAATTAAAAGGAGAAAGCCTCAAAGCCAAAATGGTTTCCATATTAAAATATGAATTCTTAAAACTGTGGAGTCACCACTGGATTATTTAATCATGGATTCGCCAAGTGAATGATATGCAGTCTGAATGTGTCTAGTCTTTATTCACCATCAAAGATAAGATCTGGTAGTTGTCGTTCTCCCAGGGAAGATATCTTCATTTTCATCCCCGACAATGATTCCATTAATGTTTTCACTGAGATTCATCCTCCAACTATAAGAGGATAAGCCTAGTGTTATCACCGAAATTTTGTCCGCACATGGCGACAAGAACTCTGCATCACCAAAACAGCAATGAAGTCATTCATGGCACTGAATTAATCTCACAGCATTCCAGAAGGGTCAAAAACTATACAAAGTAACCAAAAATTGAAGGGCGCTTCACAGTAGTTTGGTGTGCGTGCACATGCGCAGGACAAGAATGTACTCTACGTGCATGCGTGCATGACGCGCGACTGTCAATGACAAAACCCACGCACCTGCTAAAATGGCACATTTATTGAATTGGCCGGCCTCTCAACCACTTACGGACTGGCTCCCAATCTGATTTGACTCCCAAATCCGAGTTGAATATGTAGGGTAGGCGGGTTAATGACCTAAGGAAGCCCTAAAGGGCCCCTGTTCACACTTTGAAGAGGTTACATAATCGTCCGAGGATCTGCTATAAAAAACTGTGAAGATACATTGTTTTCGCAAGGAATTTCAGGCATTGTTATGCTGCTCAGATTGTTAAGGACTCATTCTTTAACGATAACACATCGGAAGCATCGTTGGGAGTTCTTTCACTGTCATACTCAGTTCTTCTCATTGTAAGGAAAGCAAACTTTGTGAGGGCCTCAAAGAGCCTTCCGTTGGGGGAAGAAGGAACCACAGTTCTCTTCCTTCATTGTGCTCCGATTTCATCAATAGACCAGCTCAAAACCATTGGTGACATCTGTCTTTTGTTTTTGGTGTTTGTTGTTTCTTTTCACAGTTTTAATTTGTTTTCAGTTGATATTAGCTTGTAGTTTGTTCTGTATTCTCTAACCTTTCCTCCCACAGCTGTCATGCCTTGCAAAGCCCAACAGGGCATGTAAGCACCCTCGATTTTCTCACTAGGCGATGAATTGGGTGCGAACAGACTGGCGACTCCACTAGCGAGTTAGGTATCAAATCCTCCCTCATTTGGGTTTATTTTTCTTTCCTTTTGGTTTTATTAACTTGCAGGGACACAAACCAGCCTCCGCCGACCTACTAACCAGTCAATTCACAGGAGAATTGAGAGAAATCCATCCGGAGTTTCTTTCTCAGTAACTTGTCACAAACGCGCGGGTATTCCACCCCACAGATGTGCATCTTGTGTGCATGCGCTTGAACCACAATGGTTTTTCCGCGCGCATGCACTTTGGTTTTCAATACAGTCAGCGCACAAGCACCATATGCGCACCTGTCTACACTGTAGGCCGCGCATCTGAACTAAATTTCTCATTGTAAGGTTTTGGATGTGGGGAAAGTCATTTTCCTTCTCAAGAATGATGTTATGCATGCTCTAAATACTGCACCACTTAGGCCCCTCAAATTATAAAGGGGATAGTCAAACAAACATAAGCACTTAGGTGGATAAAAATCATTTTCCCTTATTTTCTTTTTGCCACATAGATGGCTTGCTTTGATTTATAATCTAAGGAACACATCAATTTTAATCACATCTAAATCAGATTCGAGACTAGAAGTTGGAGTAGCAATCCTTGAGTATGCTCTTCTCTTGCGCAATCACGCGATCTTGAGAATCAGAAAGAGATTGTGAAAACAATCTCATCTCCCTTAACAAAATTTTAAAACTTTTAGGAGAGGACAACGGCTCTTTCGGGACCCCTCTTAGCTTCATTTTTCAAACACATTCTTGTAACAGGCCCATACATGCCCACATGTCAACAAAGCTAGAATAGTGTTTTGAATTTCTTCTTTCTTAGATCAAAAAACTAGGAGAGTTTAAAGTTTTGTAACGGGCCCACACAT
>CBVK0100971838.1:2103-17938 GCA_900067695.1 Picea abies
ATAAATGTTTGGCGATATTTTTGTAAAAATATTCAAATTTATAAGGATTTAATATAGTTTGTATAAAATTTTGGCAATTTTTAAGGTAAAATAATTTTATCCTATAGAATTTGGGTGAATCATTTTTAGAATAGTGAATATTGTTTTGGGAAAAACCATGAAAAAGTAGCCCATGAGCGAAATTTAGGCCCTAAAATCATCCATGCAACAGAGCGCTTTGCTCTGTGACAGTTGTAGAAGTAGAGGCCAAAGAGAGAATTCCACAGAAAATAGTACAACTTGAATAAGTGGTCCAACATCTACAACAACACATGGCATATTTGGAGCTATGCACAGTACCTGTGACCCCTCAATATGTAAGAGATCAAAGGGAAGAAACCGCCAGGAGCACAGTTGTGAGATTGAAGGCTCTTGGCAAAGATTGCTAGTAGTTGAGTAACCACAGTGCCCAAACATATGAGAAGATCGTTGAGAACCTAAAATTGTAGGCACTAGAGTCGCAGCTCCAGGATGAAAAGAAGCATCCAGAGATACTGTAGGTGTAGCTGAAAGCCCTACTAGATGTAGAAAGAATGAAGCGGTCTCAAGAGCAGTGAACCATCTAGTAGTAGATCCATATGATTCAAAGCAATGTGATTGAAGTAACTCAACGACTCCAGCCTGTGCAATATACGGCCTATCAGTTGTTCACAGAGGTCGAGAGCCAAGGAGAAGAGCTAGACCAGGTTGTTAATGTAGTAGAACAATGTCTATAAGGGCCAGTGAACGATGTCGTAATCTAGGAGTTTGTTGAGAAAGAGGTCGTAGCACAGCAGCAGGTCGAAGCAGCTCGAGCGAAGCTTGAGGCGTTCGAGGAAGAACTAGTCATACTAGAGTGACTTGGGATGAGTCAGAGGTGAGTGTTGGGGGCCTTTTGGACCTTGACCAAGATTTGGGAGATTCTTGTTCATGTTGACCTATTTTGGACTTTGACAACCTGTCGAAGGAGGAGAACAAGGTGAAGTAGAGATCACGGGATCTCGGCCCCTTTTTGGGTCATTTTTGGGATGTGGGAATGTGTAAAGGGAATGGGATGTTGGCCCATGGGTCTACCCATGTTTAGGCCTATTTTGTAATATATAAATAGATGCTTAGGATAGATAGAAGTAGTGGTGCATCTATGTTATGTTAGTATGGAAGTAGGCTAAGTGCCAAGATTTGGATCTGTGTGATCCGGACTTGTAAGGATTTGTGCATATTGTGCGAAACTTGTAGAGTTAAGTGAAAGTTATTATAGCAAGACTGTGGAAGGCTTAGTTCTAGAATGCAAGGAAGAAGGATCTAGTGAGCTACACAGATCTTCTGTCCTATGCAGAGTAAGGGTTTTGAGTCTCTATGCTTGTAACCGATTGACTGAAGACAATAAAGAAGAGGACTTGGTGGACGTAGCCCCAGGGTGGGGGTGAACCACGTAAATACTGTGTTGATTTCTTTGTGCTTATATTAATGTGTTTATGACTCTCTAGCTAAGTGATTTGACATAGATAGATAGATCTTCTTATGCTTTGTGCTATGAATGTTAGATCTGAATTCTATGAATGTGCTTGGTGCTTGCTTCTACTAGATCTGATCCATCTTTTGTGCTAAGTGCTTAATTACATTAGATCAATGCAAATGATACGATGCTTTGTTATATCTACACAGTAGTTATTGGTTGAATATTGATGAACTATTGATGCTAAGTGGTCTGTTAAGTATTATAATCACATATCTGTGTCCTAACTAAGGTTGTAGACACTTGAGTCCTGCAACCAACCCTGCCTCTACCTTGGGTGAGGCTTCATCTACTTCGCAGGTGTTGTCAAAAGGGCCGATAGTTAGGGTTTTTTTGGTGCGCTGTTGTAGTGTTGAACCCCGGGTCTCCCCCTATGCCAACAATTGTTATATAAGGAAATAGGAAGATCGCTAAATCCAAAATCTAGGGAATTGTTTCTGTGAAAACATAAATTAATTTACTAAGATGGCATCATTAATCATTGCCTATCCATTAAAGGTAAGTTAGTTGAATTAAACCCATTGTTGTCCCACATTACCCAAACTCCTGACTTCAATCTCCCATGCACAGCCTATTAATTACAGGAAGACTGACTAATGAAATAACATAATATTAAAACAAGATAGCGTGGAAATAGGAAGGAATCATTGTCATTTATTCCTGAAAGGGCTATTGGAAAACATCATAAAAGGCTATCATAAACACAACAGAATCCCCACCATTGCACATAAATTAATATTCCCCTTTTACACAGTTATTATAACTGCCCAACACACAGTAACTCGCCACCAATGCATTGTAAAAATGATAACCACTATAGCTACCCATTACCCAGAGGATAATCTACCCAATACACACTCCAATACACGAATTTCGCCCACCATTACTGACACGCAAGGAATAATTTCACCAAACAATTACACAGTCTATGCATCAATCAATCAATGTGCTTCAAATTTCGGTGATATCATTGTTGATTAAAAGCTATAATAAAATCGTGATGGGAACATGATATAAAGAGAAATGGATCCACTTCAGAAAAAAAAAAATTGATTGAATTGTCTAGAGTGAGAATTAAAGTGTCTAAATACCAGAAAATCGCAGAGTTGAAAAGCTCATGTATGTTGAGTTAGCATTGAGTTATACATTATAAATTCATGTTTTTGCAAGAGATTAACTGAAACATAAATACATAGGAGGGAATCGTTGTATGAATAATTATTCACATGATAATTACTAAGGCATAAACAAAATCGCTGCCAAGCATCAATTTAAAACGTAGTTACCCTTTGTACACAATAATCTAATGGAATCCTAGTAAATAGTGGTTTAATGGAAATGCATGTATGCAAGACCATTCAGAAACGAAGCGAGAAAAGGAATTAAAATGCAGTAAAGTAAATAAAAGAAGTGAAATGTAGTTAAGTAAATAAAAGAATGAGACGCAGTCCAATGTGGCCAAAGCAGAGTAGAATCGTAGGCCAGAGATGTAAACATAAGGTAAAATTTGCAGAGTAAATGGCAGACCAGAAGTAAAAACAACACACAGTATATTCACCAGGAGAAGCATAAAAAACATAGACTTAAATCATCACCGGGAAGGGTATTAAAAACGAAGAGTTTATTTTCCAGGATTGCATCAAACGCAGAATTAAATAATTTCCAGGAAGGGTATTAAGAACGCCGAGATCAGCGTAGAGGATCATAAGCAATCTATTGTGGGAAAGGAATAACAATATCTAAGGTAATCAATCACAACAAGGCGCAAGACAATCAATCGACTAGGAATATTCAATAGGGGAAGATAGGTGGGTAGAAGCATCCTTCACTCATCATCCACGCATAGAAAAGTAGGGCGTTAGGATATATAGATCTATTAACACCGAAGTGACGTCCGTTGATCTGGCTCTTGGCCGACTGCTCAGGAAAGGACTGATGAGCTAGGGACGAGGGAGAAGTAAGAAGTGAAAACTCATCACAAAATCAATAAAACCATAGGATGGTCACAACATTTAGGGATCTATTGCCAAGGGAATCAATTCAAGCAGTGAAATTAAGGCTAAGGAAATTTAAGTTCTCGATTAAACTACTAGGTTTAGCACCTTCTATACATGGTTAAAAATACATAAATGAAAGCATAACGTAAATGATAATCTACCATGCAGAATGAAAGCAAGTGTACCATAACCCAAGTTGTCTGCTCTGAGCCATTGTCTTGCGCGCTCTGTGCCGCTCCTGTTTGCCGACCGATGAGACTTCACCGGTACCTCCCAGAGCCAATGATAGGGGTACTTTTCTTCCCCCTTAGCCCCCCCGAGCTGTAAATGGGCCATACACACTGAACCAGAGATCAACTAGCTCCCAGGTCGCCTCGCAAGGATGAGATACCACTTCTCACCGAGCTAGGTGTCTCAACTCCCACAAGCTAAGTTAGTAAATTCTGAAATTCTACAGTGTAAAGTTATGCATAATAGAGGATATCCATCAACCTCCTCCTCCCTCATTTATATAGAGTTTCTAGGTCATTTACTTTCCCAAAATCCAATTGAATTTAATGTTCAATAATTTAATTCATAAAAATCCTCCCCGTACATGTGTCGACCATCCCCTTCATTGCACCATAAATTAATTTCATTAATTAATTAATTACTCCCTTCATTGCACCATAAATTAATTTCATTAATTAATTAATTACTCCTATTTCCCTCACCCACCTAAAAGCATTCCTAGAATCACTCCTATTTATATGGTTTATTTATTTTGATTTTTATATAAATATAATTTTTTTTATCACAAGTATCACTTAGATTTTAATTTTCGAGGTTGGGGGACATTTTATTAGGGGAAATTGTTTTTAAATCTTTCTTATCACGTTATTTATTCTAAGGACATCTAGGTTTATTCATATATTAATTAACAATGTGACATTTCAGGATGCACTAGGTGGTCCAAGGGTGCCACTCACCTCATTATGTTTCCCTTGCGGGACATGCCCTTTAGGACGTGCTATGTGCTCCAAGGGTGTCACTTGCCTCTTTCCATTTTTCTTGCGTGAAATTCCCTTCAGGACTCACTACATGCTCGAAGGGTGCCACTCACCTCTTTCCATTTTTATTGTGCGATGTTCCCTTAATGACCCACTCTGTGCTCCAAGGGTGCCACTCGCCTCTTGATTGACTTGGTAGACATAAAAAACCTCTGGAGTCAATACTTCACCAGGTGAACTTGTGGGAGACTAAGGGCCTCTAAGGAATAAGGCCCTTGCCTTATTGCACGCCCCTTAGAATCATCGTGAGAGACTGTCGCAGTCTTCCCTGATAGGATCGTGTGTATTCTCGAACTAGGTAATTGTTAACCTACAGTTCAAGCCACAGTGAGAGTGATAGTAGGTTGTGGCAAAGTTTCTATCCAAACCTCTCCCTCAACATCTCTCGTAGTCATGCGTGACCCCTCTACTCCACATGTGAGTCTGGTCGGCAAGCTATCGTCATCCTGCATCATCAACGAATAATGTTAGAAATAATATTCGTAATCATATCATCTAGTCAGATGCAAAAATTTCATATATACAACAATCAAACCCCAATAGTCCACTCCCCGACTCAATCTAGAGTCCAAGGGATTTCATCGATGCCTCTGCATCCTCGAGGTCCAAAATCCTGCACACTTAGGAAAACCAAGTCAATAGCACCTATCTATGTCAATACAGCAAAATAAGAAGCCATCAATCCATAATGCCTCATAATCATAATCAAATGCCCAATAGTATAATAATCTGGATCACTTGCAAGAAAGTGTCCTCAAAGAATAAGTTCACTCAGTACGCACAAGAGAAAGATGTTACATACACCCTCTCTTGGTCTAAACTTCATCCCGAAGTGTCACTGTATATAAGTGTTGAAATAAAATGTATCACAATAACATAAGTCTATCTTTCAAACAAAAATGGAAACTGTTGGTGCATATCATATGCATCCTCCTAGGTCACCGAGTGTGGACTATAGTTGTCCCAGTAGACCTTGACTTGATCTACTGTTCAACACCATAGCTGTCAAATGCGATGATCCGAGATGCAGATCGGCTCAGTCGTGCGCACACCCTCATCTGACACTGATAAGGTGATCAAGTCAAAACATGTGTAGGATCACTAATCATAAAGTCTCAAACAAAGACATGAAATACATCATGCATACACCTCAAGAATCATGCAAGGCTAGTCATTAGGCCACTAGCCCCTCTTTTCCACAATATCGTAGGATCCCCCTAACCTAGGAGATAGTTTATCCCCTTATTTGAACTTGACTGAACTCTTATGTGGTTTCCTCCACAAAAATACTCGATCAACACATCACGACATGACGCGCATCGACATAACTAATTTTCTGATCCTACATTTCCTTGATTCTTTGTCTTAAAGTTTTCATTTAATATTCCAATTATTGGATCACTTCCGGTCCCACCAGGACCCTATCCTCAATCCGATCCAAACTCAAAGGTGTCTAACATGGTCACGCATAAAGAACTCGAAAGGCACCATATTAATGGCTCTTTGGTAATTTTTGTTATAAGCGAATTATACTAGTGGAAAGAATTCTTACCAATGCTTCTATTGGTCCATCATGACATGCACAACATGTCTTCCAAGGGCTTCTTTGTTCTTTCGGTCTACCTATCAGCCTCCAAGTGATATAATGTACTAAAGTTAAGTCGAGTTCCCAAGTCCTCTTGGAAACTAGTCCAAAATCATCTAGTAAACACTGATCCTCGATTAGATATAATCCTTTTAGGTATGCAATGCAGCCTCCCAGTCTCACTGATGAAAACTCTAGCTATGTCAGGTGCCTGATACATCATACGCATAGGAATAAAATGATCACTCTTATTCAGAGTGTCAACTACCACGAAAAATTGAGTCGTGTCTCCTTGTCGTCAATGGAAATCCAACAATAAAATCCAACGAAATAACCTCCTATTTCGATTTCGAAATAGCGTATGGTTGTAGTAATCCTGTTGGATGTCTATGTTCGTCCTTTACCTACTGATATTCTAGACATCTAGCCACATAGTTGACTATGTCCGCCTTGATTATTTTCCAGAAGAATAAGGGTTTAAGGTCTGCCCTCATCTTCGTGACTCTTGGGTGAGCCATGTATACTACTCTATGAGCCTCATTTAGGATCAAGATCCTCAACTAGTCGTTCGGAGGTACATAAATTTGATTTTTAAACCGCAATAATCCATTGTCGTCAAACGTAAATCCTTAAATTTTTGGTACCATCATTGTGTTTTTTTCGATAAAATCCTTGACCTCTTTGTACCAGTCATCGTCGCATTGTAATGTTAGAGGCAACACCGAAAAGATGTGTGGTCTCCGATTCAATGCATCTACCACTCGGTTCATTGTTCCCTTTATGTAAGTAATCTCAAAATCATACTTTCTAAGAAATTCTGACCAAAGTTGTTGTCATGTGCTCAGGTCGCTTTGCGTAAAGATGTGTTGTAGTCCACACTGGTCTGTATTTAGTTCAAAATTTTCATCCAACAAGGTAGGGTCTCCAAACCTTCAAGGCATATACAACGGCTAACAACTCCAAATCGTGTAGCATATGGTTTTCCTCATGCCTTCTCAATTTCCCCAATATGTAAGTGATCACTCGACCGTCTTGCATCAAGACTCCTCTTAAGCCTTCCTTGGATGCGTCAGTGCATACCAATAATTTTGCATCCATGTCTGGGACCTTTAGTATCAATGTCATTGTCAACAACTCCTTGATCCTCCGAAATGCTTCTGCACATTTCTCGGTCCAAAAAAACTTCTTGTTCTTCTTCTGCAACTCCATAATAGGATTTTCTATCTTAAAAAATTCCTCGACAAACCGTCAATAGTATCCTGCTAAACCCATGAAACTACGCACTTCTAGGACATTCATCGGCATAGGCCATTCCATAATAGCCTCGATCTTTGTTGGATCCACGATGATACCTTCTTCAGAGATGAAATGCCCTAAGTAGTGAATCTTTTATTCATAAAGCGAGCATTTGGACAACTTTCCATACAATTTGTTCTCTCCCAGACACTGTAGTACCATGTGCAAGTGCTCGTCAATCTCCTCAATCATCCGAGAGTAAATCAAAATATCGTCAATGAATACTTGGATGAACTTGTCCAAGTACTTGCGGAACACCCTGTTCATGAAACTCATAAATACCCCTGGGGCATTTATTATTCCAAATGGTAAAACAGTAAACTCGTAATGCCCAAATCTCATATTAAAGGCAGTCTTATGGACATCATCCTCCTTGATCCGTAACTGGTGATACCCTGATCGCAAATCGGTCTTTGAGAACATCGTTGCTCCCTTCATCTTCTCGAACAGATCATCAATCCTTGACAATGGATACTAATTCTTGATTGTTTCCTTGTTCAATTGATGCTAGTCAATGCAGAGCCTCTGTGATTGATCCTTATTTCATATGAAAATAACAGGCACGCCCCACAGTGACACACTTGGACGTATAACTCCTAGGTCCAACAACTCCTTCAGTTGTGTTCTCAACTCTTGTAACTTTGTGGTTGACATTCGATAAGGTGTTCTTGTTATGGCTTCAGTCCCTGGTTTCAAGTCTATGGTAAACTCCAATTCCCTCTCCAGTGGTATCCCAGGTAAATCCTCCGGAAAGGCATCTTCAAATTCTCTCACCACCATAAGGTGTTCTAGACCTTCCACTACTCCCTTTTCATTTAACGCAAGGATCGCATAAATCTTACATCCCTTGTGCATGCTCTTCCATAGCTACAATAAAGAGATGAACCCCAGGGAAAATCCTTGGTTCTAACCTACAATCATGCGCATTTGTCCCTCGTCATCAACCAAGCTCAATCGTTTCATCTTACAATTGAGTATCGCCTCATGCATTTCCAAATAGTCCATACCAATCATGATGTCATAAGATCCTAAGATCGTGACGTAGAGGTTGGCTCTAGTGAAAAAATATCCCAGGTTAAGGGTACAATCCGTAACCTTCCCTCCAACCTTCTATTTGGCTCTTGAAGCCATCTCTACAAAGCTAAACTCATCATGTTCGACTACATTTACTTTAATCCTTTTTATCTCTGCACTAGAAATTAAACTCTCAGTAGCACTGGGATCTATTAAAATACTAAGGGTTTGGTCAGTGATGGTTCTTGATGTCTTGAGTGTAGTCGACTAGTTCTCTTCCTGGAGGTTAATCATCGCTACATCGCTACATGAATCTGATGGGCCTTGCATAAAACTCCCATAGTAGTGGGTCCGGCTGATCCAGATGCTCTGGCCCTTTCTCTGGGTAGTAATGTTGGTAATGTGGCTCCCCACATTCCAACACACTTTCTTCGGTCCAGTATTCCTGGTACCTGAAGTAGAAGTTGGATCCTAACACTGAGGCCAGCATGAACTTGTTGACCTTAAGTTTCTTGGAAAAAGGTGCGAAGCATACCAAAGAAACTCCAAAACTGGGCCTCATACTCGGGCACCGTGTGGCTACCTTGTTGAAAGGTGTAGAACTCATTGAGTTGATGCTCCATGAATTCCTTAGAAAGACATCTCTCTTGGAACCATTCCTCGAATATTTCCCATGACACGTCATCGAAGACCATGTTCAAAGTGGTAGGAGCGTCTTCCCCCATAGAAGAGTGCTCCCCTTCAGTTGAAAGACCACCATGTGGACCTTCATGCTGGAGGTCATAATCACGAAGTGTGAAGCACAACTCCTTTCTCTACAACCATGCCTCAATGGAACAACAATCCATGACACTCGTGGACTCGAGAACACAACTCTCTTGAGTTCACAGTGGATGCTAACGGTGCTAGCTAGGGCACGTTGTGGACCCTCAAGGATATAGGTGCCTTGGCCTCATCTTAGTACCGATGTTCAATCAAGGACCTTTGACATTACTTGGAAGAGCCTTTTCAGACCATCATCATCCCTTACAACAAGAAAATCCATCCCAAGGACTTTCCCTTCCCCTTGGGGGTTCGACTCCGAGGGTGTGGGAACTTCTGGAGGCGACACCTCCTTCAACGACACCACATTTTGAACCTCTGAGGTGTCCTCTAAATGCGATTACCACATGGATATATTAAGGTTTTTAATTAATGAAAGTGTTAATACTCATGGGTTTACTACAGTGGAAATCCTAGATATCGACAGTCACAGGGTTGAACCCGCTCTAATACCATATGTAATGACCCCAATCCTTACGACTGCAGGCAAAGAAAAAGTGAAATTTGTTTTGGTAGGAATGCAACTACGACAACAATTGAACCACACAATTAATGATGACCATAAGCATGCCATTCAGGACATGCACAACTATGACTCAACCTACTAGCATAGAAAGAAGCTGGGTGAGACATGTGTAATCAAAAGATAGAAATGAACTCTCGCTCGACACAAACATGAAAACATATACAATCTAAGGGACAACCTCCACCATCCTGACACAATGACCTTGATGACCAGTGACTAGAACCACTATGGCGCGTAGCCCCAATGCATGAAGGCGTTCAACCCATGCACCAATAGAAAACTTACAATGATCAACAACACTCACATGGAAGGCACACACTTAGGGCAAGTTATGAGTCACCCCTATCCAGTAGGGCACACCATGATCCCCTTATCAGGACTCATACCGTCCCCAAGTGATAGGTGTGGCGATAACCCTAGCGCAACATAATCTATCTAGACCAAGAACTCATGACAAATCCACGTACTAGGAGACTAACAAATGATAAGAATACTACACCCAAACCCCCAAGCAATAGGTTGAGAAGACGCAAGATGATGTCACTCAAGGAAAAAGCATAAGAAAAAACATGACTTCGCCATCAACCCACCCCTTGAGTAAGAGGTCTAAGCGTGAAAGAGTGAATGGTAACCAGGCTACTACTGTCCTAAAAGTTATCATAGGGTTTCCTAACTTAGGCACTTAACAAATCAAAAAACGTTGATTAACAAAAACTATTGTCCATTAGATTAAGTGAACTACAAAATCATGTTGTGTGGTATACCTAGGGAGGTAATATGGGGTACCTAGGGAGATACCCAATGGGAATGTAGTTATGTGTTATTAGTAGAAGTCATTTAATATATGGGAATGAAGACGTCTGCAAACTCTCTCACCACCGGAAGGTGTTCTAGACCTTCTGCTACTCCCTTCTCGTATAACGCAAGGATCGCATAAATCTTACACCCCTTGCACATGCTCTTCCATAGATGCAAGGAAGAGATGAACCTCAGGGAAACTCCCTGGTTCCGCCCTATAATCACACATATTTTCCCCTCATCATCGACCAAGCTCAACCATTTCATCTTGTAGTTGAGTATCGCCTCATGCGATTCCAACTAGTCCATACCGATCACGATGTCATAAGATCCTAAGATCGTGACGTACAGATTGGCCCTGGTGAAAAATTCTCCAAGGTTAAGGGTACAACCTATAAACTTTCCTCCAACATTATGTTTGGATTTTGAATCCATCTCTACAAGGCTTAACTCATCAGGTTCGACTACCTTTACCTTAATCCTTTTTAGCGCTACACCAGAAATGAAACTCTCGGTAGCATCGGGATCTATCAAATACTAAGGGTCTAGTCAACGAAGGTACCTGATGTCTCAAGCACAGTCGACCGGTGCTCTACCTGCCAGTTATTCACCACTGTAAGATTCCGATGGGCCTTGCCAAAAAATCCCACAGTAGTGGGTCTGGCTGATTCAGATGTGTCGACCCTTTCCTCTGGGCAAGAATGATGGTACTGTGGCACCCCACAATCCAATACACTTTATTCGGTCCATTATTCTTGGTACTCGAAGTAGAAGCTGAATTCTAACAATACGTCCAAACTCGAACTTCTTGACCTTATGTTTATAGATAATTTGGTGTGGAGCATACCAATGCAGCTCAAAAATGGGCCTCGTACTCGGGCACCATGTGGCTTCCTTGTTGCAAGGCATTGAACTCAATGAGATGATGCTCAACGAATTCCTCAGGAAGACACCTCTCCTGGAACCATTCCTTGAACAGTTACCATGACATGTCATCAACGGTCATGTTCTTATGTGGCAGGAGCGTCTTCCTCCATAGAAGAGCGCTCCCCTTTAGTTGAAAGACCACCATGTGGACCTTCATGCTGGAGGTCATAATCACGAAGTGTGAAGCACAACTCCTTTCTCTACAACCATGCCTCAATGGAAAAACCATCCATGACACTCGTGGACTCGAGAACACAACTCTCTTGAGTTCACAGTGGATGCTAATAGTGCTAGCTAGGGCACGTTGTGGACCCTCAAGGATATAGGTGCCTTGGCCTCTTCTTAGTACCGATGTTCAATCAAGGCCCTTTGACATTACTTGGAAGGGCCTTTTCAGACCATCATCATCCCTTACAACAAGCAAATCCAGCCCAAGGACTTTCCCTTCCCCTTGGGGGTTCGACTCCGAGGGTGTGGGAACTTCTGGAGGCGACACCTCCTTCAACGACACCACATTTCGAACCTCTGAGGTGTCCTCTAAATGCGATTACCACATGGATACATTAAGGTTTTTAATTAATACAAGTGTTAATACTCATGGGTTTACTACAGTGGAAATCCTAGAGATCCACAGTCGCAGGGTTGAACCCGCTCTAATACCATATGTAATGACCCCAATCCTTACGACTGCAGGCAAAGAAAAAGTGCAATTTTTTTTTGGTAGGAATGCAACTACGACAAAAATTGAACCACACAATTAATGATGACCACAAGCATGCCATTCAGGAAATGCACAACTACGACTCAACCTACTAGAATAGAAAGAAGCTGGGTGAGACATATGTAATCAAAAGATAGAAATGAAATCTCACTCGACACAAACATGAAAACATCTACAATCTAAGGGACAACCTCCACCATCCCGACACAATGACCTTGATGACCAGTGACTAGAACCACTATGGCGTGTAGCCCCAATGCATGAAGGCGTTCAACCCATGCACCAATAGAAAACTTACAATGATCAACAACACTCCCATGGAAGGCACACACTCAGGCCAAGTTATGAGTCACCCCTATCCAGTAGGGCACACCATGATCCCCTTATCAGGACTCATACCATCCCCAAGTGATAGGTGTGGCGATAACCCTAGCGCAACATAATCTATCTAGACCAAGAACTCATGACAAATCCACGTACTAGGAGACTAACAAATGATAAGAATACTACACCCAAACCCTCAAGCAATAGGTTCAGAAGACGCGAGATGATGTCACTCAAGGAAAAAGCATAAGAAAAAACACGACTTCGCCACCAACCCACCCCTTGAGTAAGAGGTCTAAGCATGAAAGAGTGAATGGTAACCGGGCTACTATTGTCCTAAAAGTTATCACAGGGTTTCCTAAGTTAGGCACTTAACAAATCAAAAAACGTTGATTAACAAAAACTATTGTCCATTAGATTAAGTGAACTACATAACCTTACATGTTGCTTATATAGTAGGCGATTTGTTGTATAAATTAACAAGTCTAATTTAGACAATGAATATAAATCTAAAATTAAGTATTTAACAATAAACAACAATACTAACAACATCAATATTTAACATTGTTCATCTATTAACAACATTAGTATATGACGCTATTAACACTATTAATATACAACACTACAGTTATAACACTAACAACAATATTCGATGTCGTTCCTTAATCCATTAGATGAACATGCTATCCTTGGGTTGTATTTTAATTTAGCAGTATGAAACTTGGTGTAATCAATTCACTACAAGCATTTTGGGTAAGACATTCAATATTAATCGCTACAGATGTCATTCAGTCTATACTATACTGTTGTTTCCTATTATTATACATAACGAATATAAATATACTTTCACACATAATATGGTTACTGTCAAGCTGGCATACTATCAAATTTACTGCCAAATTTATTGTTGGTGTAATAATTAAGTGTTGTATGGAGGCAAGTGTTACTGTTACATCACAGCCAGGGGAAATCTAACTCGTTGGCATAAGTGCATATGGATATCTGTTATATAAGGAAATAGGAATATTTCTAAATCCAAACTCTAGGGAAACGTTGTCATGATAGAATAAATTAATTTACTAACATGGCATCTTTAATCACTGTCTATCCATTCAAGGTATGTTGGTTGAATTAAAACCATCATTGTCCCACATTACCCAAACTCCCAACTTTAATCTCCCATCCACAACCTATTAATTATAGGAAGGTTGAATAATGAAATAGCATAATATTAAAACAAGATAATGTGGAAACAGGAAGGAATTTTTGTCATTTATTCCTAGAAGGGCTTTCAGAAAACGTCATAAAAGGCTATCATAAACACAACAAAATCCCCACCATTGCACAGAAATTAAGCTGCCCCTTTAACACAGTTATTACAACTATCCAACACGCAGTAAAAACTACCAATGGATTATAAAAACGCTACCCACTATAGATACCCATTACCCATAGGATACTCTACCCAATACACAGTCCAATACATGAATTGTGCCCACCATTACCGACACCCAAGCAAGAATTTCACCAAGCAATTACACAGTCCACGCAACAATCAATCGTTGTGCTTCAAATTTCAGGGATATCATTGTTGATTAAAAGTTATAATAAAATCATGATGGGAATATGAGCAAAAGAGAAATGGAGCCACTTCAGAAAAAAAAAATTCGATTGAACTGTCTAGAGTGAGAATTAAACTGTCTAAATACCAGACAATCACCGAGTTGAAAAGGTCATGTATTCTGAGTTAGCGATGAGTTATACATGATAAATTTGTGGTGTTAATATACAAATTCGCAGTCTTAATACATAAATTCAGGTTTTTCCAAGAGATTAAATGAAACATAAATACATAGGAGGGAATCATTGTATGAATAATTATTCACATGATAATTATCAAGGCATAAACAAAATCATTTCCAAGCATCAATTTAAAACATAGTCACCCTATGTAAACAACAATTTAATGGAATCCTGGTAAATTGTGGTTAAATGGAAACGCGGGTATGCAATACCATTCAGAAATGCAACGAGAAAAGGAATTAAAACATAGTCAAGTAAATAAAATAAGTGAAATGTAGTCAAGTAAATAAAATAATGAGATGCAGTCTAGTGTGGCCAAAGTAGAGTATAATCACAGGCCAGAGATGTAAACGTAACGTAAAATTTGCAGAGTAAATGGTAGACTAGAAGTAAAAAAAACACACAGTATATTCACCAGGAGAAGCATCAAGAAAGAAGACTTAAATCATCGCCAGGAAGGGTATTCAAAATATAGAGTTGCTTTGCCAGGATTGCATCAAATGCAGACTTAAATAATTTCCAGGAAGGGTATCAAGAGCACAGAAATAAATGTAGAGGATCATAAGCAGTTCATTGCGGGAAAGTAATAACAATAGCAGAGGTAATCAAACGCAACAAGGTGCAAGACAATCAATCAACCAGGAACAATCAACTGGGGCAGACAGCTGGGTAGAGGCATCCTTCACTCATCATCCATGCACAAAAAAGTAGGGCATTAGGATATATAGGTCTATTAACACCGAAGTGAATATCATCGATCCAGCTCATAGCCGATTGCTCAGGTGAGGACTGATGAGCTAGGGATGAGTATGAATTAAAAAGCACAAACTCATCACAAAATCAATAAAACCATAGGACGGTCACAACATTCAGGGATCTATTGCCAAGGGAATCACTTCAAGTAGTGAACTTAAGGCTAAGGAAATTTTAGTTCTCGATTAAACTGCTAAGTTCAACACCTTCTTTACACAGTTAAAAATAAAGAAATGAAAGCGTAAGGTAAATGATAATCTACCATGCAGAATGAAAGCAAGTGTACCGTAGCCCAAGTTGTCCACTCTGAGTCATTGTCCTGCTTTCCGACCGATGAGACTTCACCAGTACCTCCCAACCAATGCTAGGGGTACTCTTCTTCCCCCTTAGCCCCCTGAGCTGCAAAGGGGCTACTCACACTGAACCAAAGATCAGCTAGCTCCCAACTCGCCTCGCAAGGCCGAGATACCACTCCTCACCGAGCTAGGTTTCCCAACTCCCACAAGCTATGTCAGTCAAGTCTGAAATTTTGCAGTGTAACGTTATGCATAACATAAGAGATCCATCATCCTCCTCCTCCCTCCTTTATATAGAGTTTCTAGGTCATTTACTTTCCCAAAATCCCATTCAGTTTAATGTTCAATAATTTAATTCATAAAAATCCTCCCCATACATGTGTCACCCAT
>CBVK0100971844.1:0-10421 GCA_900067695.1 Picea abies
CTTGTCTTCTAGGGTTATGTCCAAAGCTTTAGGGTTTCTTCTTGCTTCTCAGAATATTCTATTCTTGTTAGGGTTACATGTGGAGGTTAATACCTCCCAAAACTACCATAATATAAACACTCCTTACCCTTCATTGACCAAGTATTGGATGTCTTAGCTGGGAAGGAATAATTTTCATTCCTGGATGGATTTAGTGGATACAACCAAATTCAGATCAGTCCCAAATATCGGGAAAAAACCACATTTACTTGTCCAGAACTCATCCATTATAAAGTTGAAATCTATATTGATGACTTTACCCCTTATGGGAAGTCTTTTGATGAATCCTTGGACAATCTGGATAAGGTTCTCCAAAGACGTAGATAAATGAACCTATACCTTACAATGAAAAATTCAATATGATGATGGATAAATGGATTATGTTAGGACACCATCTTTCATCTAGAGGGGTTGAAGTAGAAAACAAAATCAAGATCATCACCCTATTTCCAACAACTCTGAAACAAAAAAAATATCAAAAATTTTCTTGGACATGTAGGATACTACAAGAGGATCATCAAGGATTTAAGTAAGATAGCTTCTCCCCTATTTACCCTTCTATCCAAGGATGTATATTATTATTGGACTCTAAACTATCAACAAGAATTTGAAACCATAAAAGAAAAACTCTCAACTGCTCATGTATTATAAGGTCCCAATTGGGCTCTTCCATTTCATATTCACATTGATGCATCAAATAAATATATAGGATCATTCTTAGGAAAATATGAATATAACAAGACTTATTCCATATATATCATAAGTAAGAATTTGGTTGGTGCAAAGCTAAACTACACTGTTATAGAAAATGAACTTTTACCAGTAGTTCTCACTCTAATTAAATTCAAACATTATGTTACAGGGTATAAAGTTTTTGTACATATATATCATGTTGTCATTATATACTTGATGAACAAACTTTACATCAATGGTAGAATTATTAGATGGGTTTTTTTATTACAACGGTTTGATCTAACTATTCTTGATAGACCTGACAAGCAGAATGTAGCTGCAGATTTTTTGTCCATGTTGACTATTCATACTGAAGAAGACATGATTGATGATCAATTTCCATATGAGAACCTCTTTTCCATATCAACACAAATGCCCTGGTTTGATGACATAGAAAATTATTTGACAAAAGGGAAGTTTCCTCAACATTTCTCCTATAGAGAAAGATGCAAGAATATCCAAAAAAAATCATCCTATACTTGGGTAGCTGGTTATTTATTCAATCTTTTCCCATAAAAATTCTTGAGGAGATGCATAAGAGAATATGATGTACATGATATCCTCCATTCTTATCATGATGAACCATGTGGAGGACATTATGTAGCAAAGAGGACATCCTACAATATCCTACAAGTTGGATACTACTGTCCGACCCTACATAGAGATGCTCAAAAATACACTTCACATTGTGATGAATGTCAAACAATGAGGAAGGATACAAAGAGGAATGAGATTCCTTTGAAGTCCCAAGTATCATTGGAACCATTTGAAAATTGGGGCATGGACTTTATAGGCCCAATTGATCCTCCATGAGGGAAAAAGAGGCACATACTGGTATGCACTGACTATCTGACCAAATGGGTTGAAGTAAAATATATGAAGGATGCCACAGAACAAAATGTAGTTGCATTCCTCCAATAATGCATATTCTCAAGTTTTGTTTATCCAAGAGAGATAGTCGTAGGCCAAGGAACTCAGTTTACACCTAGATTTATTGAGGAAATCATGAAGGAATGCAACATCTGCCATAGGAAATCAATGCCCTACCATCCACAAGAAAATGAGAAAGTTGAAGTCACCAACCGAGAGTTGGAGAACATCCTCACCAAAAAAGTGAGCATTAACAAGAAAAATTGGTCAAAGAAACTCACAGAAGAAACATGGGAATACATCATCACATGGAAGACTACCACCCGACTCACGCCCTTTGCGTTAGTCTATGGTAAGAAATCCATGCTCCCTATTGAATTTGAATACCAGACATTAATAACATCAGTTGAATTGAACATGGATTTACCATCAACATGAAGAGAAATATTGAGTCAACTAAATGCCTTAGATGAGTACAAAATGCAAGCAATCTTCAACATTAAAGTAGTGCAACAAAAAAATATTGGCATGACAAGAAAATTAAGCATAACAAGTTCAAAGAAGGGGATTAGGATCTCTTATATGATTCAAGATTCAAATACTTCAATGGAAATTTTATGACTAGGTGGTTAGGGCCCTACACCATTGAAAAATGCTATGATAATGTTTAATCTAGATCAAAACCATTGTTGAAGAAAAAATTCCCTTTCTAGTAAATGGATTCAGGATGAAAGTTTACAACAATCCAATGCCATTAGAAGAGTTTACAACAATAGTGAAGACACAAAATATGGATGTGATTTATAGAAAAATACTCTCAATCCATCCAAATAAGGAGATATGAAAAAAAGAGAAAAAATAATAAATAAAATACCTAGATGAAAACCTCTTTGAGGAATCTAAGACATATATGTGCGTGAAAACCTCCAATAGAGGTAGTCTCATATCTGAGGAATAAATAAATATCCTCATCAAGAAAATCTCTCAGAGGCTTGATAAGGAAGGGAAATAGTGAAAACCAGTGATGGCACTTAAGCCTTGAGGGAAAAAAGGAAGAAAAATAAAAGAAAATATTTTCAGAATATTGATGTTTTGTTTTGCAGGTACCCAAAATTCCATCTGTAGAAACTATACATACAAGAAGGAAAATAAAAATAAGTCAAATACAATCAATAAGGGAAGTAAGCATTTTTACTTTATCTACACTTCCAATATCATCATCCATACATAACACTTTCCATCAATTTCATTCATAAATCCCATCTCTTTCCTTTTTTTCATGCATCAATAACACTTTACATTCAACTTTTTACATTTTCCCCTTTATCTTAAATAAATTGATGTACATGGTCATCCTAGAGGATTCTACAGGATTATCCTACATGATTCTATAGGATCTACCTACAGGATCATTTATACAAATAAACAAGAATTCAAGGGTCAAGACCAACATCAACAATCCAATTTTTAATATCGGTAACATCACCATCTTTTTCAACCAGTTCTACATCAAATAAAAGTATCAGGACAACAAAAATACATTTCTACAAGATACTCTATATCCTGTAGAAAATATTCAACATAAAAAAGCTATAGTTCTATAGGATACTTTGTATTCTTTAGAAAAAATTAAATCCACAATACTCGATATCTCTATGGAAAGGAAATTTGTAGCAACCATATCAACAAGAAAGTCTTCAACACCAATCTCAATAAATGGGATCTTCACATCGTCAATCTAGCCATCAACAAAAGAATGACAACCAACAATACATTCTACCATTACTAAAGCAACCTATAAATAGAAATCAAATGCATGCAAAGGTAACATGGGTAATACAATTACCTCCCCTCTCGACATTCATTAAAGCCTCATACAATTCTATGCATTCTTATTTTATATGGTCAAAATATTTATAAAATTTTGATGTGGTGATGAGAACAAGGACGTTCACATGTCTCATCATTTGGGAGGTGGCCAACCATAATTTGTGTTAAGTTTCAATTACCATGTTAATTTAAGTAAATTAAGTGGAGGATCATAAAGGCACAAATTAGGGAGTACTTAAGACATCAGGTTGACAACTGTGACAAGATAACAGTCTAAATCTAAAATTTAGGGAATAACTTGAAGTAAATAAGAATCAGAGCATCATTTCAAAATTGTAAGGAGAGAAGGGTGAGTTCGAGTTCTGTTAAGCAATGAGACAAGTTTGCAGGCTAGGAAAATGAGCAAGGCATTCATCTAGGGAGTTAAAATTCTCTCCAGGAACAAATTTACCACAGGTAGACATTAAACCCTCATGGACAAAGAAACCACTCTCAAGTTGTTGAAATATTTTCATCTTTTGTTTAAATTTCTTGGTTTACAAACTTATGGTTGTTGCTGGGGTTTATATGAGTTCTTGAACAAAAAGTTTGCATCCTATAGAAACTTGACTTACATAGTCCTATAGAACATAGTTCCTGTAGAAATATGTTTACACAATTCCTACAAGAATGGCTATAGAAATACTTTATTGACCTGAATTTGCTAAATATCCCTAATTTGTTTTTCTTCTTTCCCCCAAAAAAATATTTCTGAACTTTCTAAGCACCATGACTGCCTAAAGAATCCCCAAGATGTCATATTCTCTGAACAAGTGCCTCTACATGAAACAATAACTAGTTTTTTTTCTCATTCTCTCTCTTGAAAGATATTTTCCCTAAGACCATCCTTGATAATTTTACTCATCAAAACCAACCATGGGAGTTGGGTTTAAGATGAGGGAGCCAACAAAACCTTCTAGGGTCTATGATAATCTAGAGATATTGGAAATTTTTCAGAGGTGTAATTGGTTGGGATATTCTGAAATACTTAGAGGATATGATGATGAGGTGGCAATGGAATTTTCTCTAAACTCTCATAATATACAAGAGCAGGAGTATGTGGCCACAATAAGGGGATGGATAATCAGAATCAATGAAGCTTCCATTAGCAAGATATCTATTTTTCCCACTGGCCTCCCTTGGGACAAGGAGGAGAGACAAGAAGCCATGAATTCTAAACGTACATTCTTCCTCGCAAATGAAAAACCCGATGAAGAAAAAAATGGTATTAAAATAGAAAGCATCCCTCACCCTTGGCTAGAAGTGGCCTATCACATCATTAAGTACATCACATGTGAGGGCAGGACGAGTGTGGTATATTATTACCACTTCAATCTATTGCACTAGTTGAGACACCTTTCAAATCAGGAACTAAAAAAGAACTTGAGCATCCATTACTTCCTCCTCAAGTCATTAAAGGAAATGAGCCTAAAAGTAAAGAAAGGAAAACAAGAGTTCTTAGCACATCATGGGCTTACAAAAATGATATTTTCAGATGCCCTTAGGAGTTTGAAGCACAAAATTTTGTGGGAAGATTTCATAAATATGGATCTTCAATCATTTGAAGAGGCACTAGCAGCAATGACTGAGGAGGATAAGAAAAGGGGAAGAACCTAAAAGAATAATTAGACCCAAAAGATCAAAACAACAAAAGAAGGAGAAAAAATAGAAAATAAATGAAAAATACAAGGAAGTGGTTGATGCTCTAACTGCACTAGGGACCCCTCTTCTAGCCCCTTCAAAATCACTAGTGCAGAATGGGTTCAACCCAGGAGGAGAAGGTGCAATAGAATAAAAATGAGTCAAAAGAAGAAAATCCCAGCTCTAGTTACTCCACTCACCATTACCCCCCAAGTAGAAGAGGTAAAATATTCCCCTAGCCTATAAATACCAAAAGAAGAAAAAGGGAAGGAACCTCAAGAGGAGACAAAAGTAAAAGAATAAAAACCACTTCATATTGAAGGGACCTCCCAGACAAGGAACCCTATAGAGAAGCTCCTCTATGCAACCTTGTTAGAGTTGGAGAAGGATAAATTTGATGTCATCAAATGGAAAAGAATGGAAGAAGATAACAAAGGGAAACAAAAAGAAGAGGTCTCTCAAGAGTTGGAGAAGAAACTCCAAATTATGCAGGAAACATTTCAAATTGTGACAATGCAAAAAGTGGAATACAACCAGAAATTGAATGTGGAAAACCAAAAGATGCAACAACAATTGAACAAGGAAAAAAGAGAATTGTATGATAAGAATGAACAGGTAGAAAACATGGAGGTAACAATCAAGACCATACCCAAAGTATATGTAGAGATGCTAGAATGTAGGCCACCTATTAGGACATATACACCATTCCTAAAGGATAAGTGGCATAAGAATAAAATTGAACACCTGGATAAGTTGGTAAAATTAAACCTTGACATTCCAAAAGACTTCTTGGATGCATATCAGGACTGCAACATGGAAGAAAGAGCCAGACTATGTGATTTCTACTACATAACCCCATCCTACCACAACCCTACAATTGGAATCCCAATCCATATGTGGGGGGTGTCTAATTTATCGCCTTTGAATCATGGCTAAGGCATGAAGAATTGAGGGAAGAGGAATTTTGTAAGTACAAGGAAGAAGAACTCCAAACACCCTTGTGGATTAGAGTTGAGGAAGATAGACCTAGGGACATTATAACCAACCACCACAAACTCTCTTTGGATAAATATGTAGCCCCTGGTTGGAAAACCAAGAAAATAGAAGCAATGGCTCACTTAGATGACTTATTAATATTTTTGGGAGAAGAGGAAGTAGAGGATTTCCATAGGGTTTGTCACTCCTTGCCTCATGCAACATTCCCTCCTAAGGACACCTTGGTACAAAGAGGCCTTAAGGAATATGAAAAATGAATGGATTGGGTTGAATATGACCCACCCACTCCTTCTACCTATAGCACATGTGGTTGATCTCAACATGGGAAAGGAAGAAGAAGAGTGGGACAAGACTGTGAAAAATAAGGGACATCATGAGAAACAAGCCATCACAAGGTATGTGGCTTGGGATATGAGGAAAGAATTCAGTGATCAACAACAAGGTGTTGATCAAAATCAAGTTAATGAACAACAACACTATGTTGAACAACAACAACTTAGTCAACAACAACAAGGTACAGGGCAACAACCTAGCAATGTTCATGAGCCTGGTGGACAACAAAATCAATAATGAGAGCAGAGGAACTAAATTTTGTTTCATTAAGAGTGTGCAAAGTTTCAGTTTGGGGGTGATGATGAGCCCAATCATTTCCTAACACAAATGTTCATGTTAGACACATTTTCCCACCATAATATGAATTAATACTTGTTTTTTACCATGTTTAATAGTAAGTCATGGATATTTTTGCATGTTGCTTAGTAAATGTGTTTTGAGGTGGAATTTTGTGTATATTATACCTTTTTTCTCTAATATATATGCCAAAAGATGTGTGTATAACCAACAATGTTGAACTTCATGAGTCAAGGGTGCCAACATCCTAAGAATAGGGGACTATGTCTCCCTTAGAGCATTGCCAACCAAGAATCAAGGGACATTGTCCCCACCTACCTCTAGAGTGTTCCTTGTTCATTAATATGCTCTCCTGATCAACAACAGTTCAAGACATAGATGGGATTGGATGATATTACCCATTTACCCACTTCTCCTCAATCTAAGCAAGGGAGGTCGAACTCTCAAGACTATATATAGAACTCTAGCCTAGGAGAGAAGGAGACAAATTTTTGAGAATATTGTATTGAGACTTTGCTATGAAGACTTAGAGCATTTTTTATCTTAATGTATTATTGATGTTAATGAAATAAATATGGATTTATTTTTAGCTTATTATATTTTTCTCAAGGTTCCTTCTACTTCTTGTGTAGGACCCACTCAAGAGGGCTCAAGGACCCAATTGCAATTTCTTTAGTTTTTATGCATGTTAAGATAATGATTTGTTAGCATTTCATTTCTTTTGAAGCTTAATGTAGTTTTGGATGATTATTTTTCTTTATGTCAGGTTATAATTCATTGGTTAGTTACAATAAACATCCTGTAGAAAGGTTCAACAACCTATTGGAAAACTCCTAGGCATCTTCCCAAGGACAAGAACCTCATATCTATTCCATTTTATTATACTCTAGATTTTATGATGCTTCATAAGACTTACACTATATTTCTAGGATTTTTTTTAGTTTCATGTAGGAGTGATCTAGGTGGATATCGGTGGCCACCCACATATTCCAACTGGCTCAAAACAATTTTATGACAACTTACTATTTTTAGCAGTTTTCGGTTCCTAAACTTCTAGGGCCATTTTGAGGGCCTAAATGAATGTTTTTGGGATTGAGCTACACAATGATATGTAAATTATTTAATTGAGCCCCCAAAATGAATCTCCTCAATGATACCTTTCCAATAAGCTATCATGCGCCCCAAACAGAGATCGTATGCCAAAGTTACGCCACCGGGAAGTTGATACACCAAACTACCCAAAACGGGGTCCACAAAACTGTTGGCTTTTCATCTTCCGGGGTTAGGGTTTTGAATTTTGTTTATGATAAAAAGGAATTTGGAGCCTCATTGTAAAATAATCTTCTTGCAAATTCGATTAGCAGACACATCTCTTCTCAGAGATAAGTTGCCACCATTATAGCTAGTGTTTCATTCTGTATTTTTATAGTCTTTGTACATTTTTGCTCATTAATAGAAAATTGCATATTAATGTATTTATGTGTTTATGGTTGCATCTCTAATACATTTTTGTTATATTATTAGATATCCGAGATATCTATCTGCATTTATTTATTATATCTCCGCTCTCATTTCGTGCCGAAAATAATCCGGATTAGTGGTATCATAACAGGTTTCTCTTGATCGTTTTTCAGTGCATGTCCCTGGCAAGGTACAAGTATAGAAAGTTGGGTCTCGAGATTGTACATATTGAGGAAAATTTCTCTCGTACTCCCAATAAACCCTCCATGGCGGAAGAAAATAAAAACGACAGAGCAGACGATTCTATTAATCTTTTTCTTGAGCAAGCTCTCACACAACAAAGGGATGAAATGATGGAGAATTTCTCCAACATCCTTCAACGCCTGTTGATAAAAACATCCACGTATTCATCAAGAGACCACTTTGGAAAGGTACAAGTTAATTTTGATATTCCCATATTTGAAGGATAGATAGATGCAGATTCCCTAGAAAAATGGTTAAATCTGCCAGAAGGTTATTTCTCTGTTCATAATTTCTCCGACAGGGAAAAGGTCACCTTCACACTCCTTAAGGATCTCCCTGATGTCAAACATTGGTGGGAAACTTACTGGGAGAAAAGTTCCATAGAGGAGTCTATAATATATGGGGTCGAGCCCACTTTGGATTTTTTTGTGGATGCAGTAAAGGAATAGTATTACCCTATTGGAAACTATGAGGACCCGTACATGAGATGGACCACACTGCAGCAAGAGAGGGGCCAAGAAGTTCTGGATTTCACCAATACCTTCCATACCTTGCACACCATGCTGGGTATCAAAGGCTCTAAACAACATTTGTTTCTGAAATACCATGGGGCTATACATAGATACATCCAAATTTAAATGGATTTTCTGGACATTTCATCACTCGGTGTTGCTTATCAATATGTTTTTAAAATTGAGCAGAAATTTAAGCACCAGAACAAATAGCAGTTCGGTTCTGCAAATACAAAATAACCAAATTATGATAAACAAGACCCTAACAAACATTCTCCTGAAAACCAGTCTAAGCCACTGGAAAATAAGGGTCACGTAAAGACGAAGGACACCGTAAAATGGTGCAATTTCCAAAAAATCCACTATAACAACACCGATGAATGTCTCTCAAAACAGTCATTGGTGTCTGAGATCAGATACAAAGAACCGAACCTTGATTCAGAATCTGATTTAGAAAATACTGATAGAAGACAGATCATCAACGCAAACCCCACTACTATTTTCACGACCACAACAATTCAACCAGAAGAAACAACAGATCCTAAAGAGGGGGAGCATCTTTTTCATTCACAGATGTGGGTGAAGGGGACCCCACTGCATTTCATTGTTGATAGAAGAAGCCAGAAGAACATCATCTCAGCAAACGTTGTCAAACAGTTGGGATTGTTGACAATACCACACCCGCAGCCATACAACATCGGGTGGCTTCACTAGGGACGAGATCTTCGTGTCAACCAATAGTGTCGATTTTCATACGGAATCTAGCCCTTCAAGGATGAGGTATTATGCAATGTTTCCCCGCTGGATGTTTGTGATGTTCTCTTGGGCCAACCATATATGTGGAAGCGCCATGTTATCTATGAGTCTCGACCCCGTAGTGTCATTTTTACTCTGGGGGCTCATATCTAAATGATACCAGAGGTAGTTCCAACTACTATCCCACCTAAAAAATGTCACAATGTAGTATCTCATACTACAAAATTCAGCTTCTTCACAATCTGTTCAAAAGGTGAACGGAAGGATACTGCAACCACTACAACCTCAGCCCAAACACCTTTTATCCAACAGAAGCAGGTTAGAGAGATTACAACAAAGCACAAAGATTCCTTCTACACACAGTCATATCATGTAGCCCAACTGTTTGAACAAATTCAACCCTACCAATAACATGTTTGTGACAACCTTCCACAAACCAGGCAGTGCAACGTCTCCAGCAAGGCAAGCAACTCACCAAGCTTTAGATTTAGCAATCGCTTTCCCCTATCCCTTGATAAATTAACGCAATGGAGACCATTAATTCCTAAGGAGGGAGGATTGATCTAGGTGGATATCGGTGGCCACCCACCTATTCTAACTGGCTCAAAACAGTTTTCTGGCAATTTACTATTTTTAGCAATTTTTCAGTTCCTAAACTTTCGGGGCCATTTT
>CBVK0100971846.1:0-27812 GCA_900067695.1 Picea abies
TACATGAGGTGTATAGTTGATGATGTTGGTACATATTGATGAGTCATAGTTGAAGAGTAGTTGACACATGATTGGTACATACTTGGTACATGGTTGGATGCACTTGTTTATGGTATAGGTTGATTACAGGTTATTTGGTACAGGTTGGTGCATGGTTGATGCACTTGTTTATGGTACAGGTTGATTACAGGTTGAGGTACAGGTTGATGCATGGTTGATGCATGGTTTAGATTTATTGGTAAACGTTTACAGTGGTATATCTCACAGTGACAAGTTGACAGTGGTTCCATCATTCTACTTCTACTTCAGGGTGGCAAGATGGGGCAAGGACAGGTGGTTGTAGCCACCTTCTAGTTGTAGCCAGAGAACATAGAGGGTTGTAGCCTCCTTCTGGTTGTAGCCAAAGAATTGGGGAGTTGGAGCTTCCCTCAGGTTGTAGCCTGAGAAATTATGGGGTTGGAGCCTCCTTCCAGTTGCAGCTGGAAAACAAAGGAATTTGGTGCTTCCAATGAATGTAATTCTTCAATACATGTAAGAAAAAACATTCTGTGGTTTTCTCCCGATTTGAGTTTCCACGTAAAACACTGGTGTATTGTGTATGTGTATGTTTGTTCATTTGTTCATTGCTTATTTACTCTGCAGTTATTGGATGATAAAGCTTCATTGATATAACACTTGGATTATATGGTTAAAAAGGATTAAATTTCTCTATTATTGATTCACCCCCCCTCTCAGTAATCCAACAAAAGAAAGGTAACTTTTTAACTACATATTAATATTTTACATTTATAGTCTCCTTCAAGATTGACTAGTTAATTATTTTAAATGAATCATTAAGTATCAAGGAAGAAAAGTAACTATTTTAAGTACATATTAATATTTTACATTTATGGTATTTTCTCATAAAGAAAGAAGGATAATTCTTCTACATACTTATTTAATTTTTAATTTTAAGTTTTGGAATAAATATAATATATTTTTAAGGTCATGGCTAAGCTAGACACCAAATTGGTGTATGAGACCTCTTTCGCCCACTTATTTATTAATAAGTAAATAAATTCATTTTTTTTTCAAGAAATTTATGAAAATTTCGATAGAATTTATAATTCCATTTAATTGATTGACATTTTAAGCATTAAACTTTTACTTAAATATTTTGGTCCATTTTAAAACTACTCATATTATCTAAATTTGGAAAAAAAATAATAAATTAATTTAGAATTTTACTTGACCAAGAAAAAATAAACTCACTTAAAAGATTGAGTTTGTTAACTTATTAAATCACTACTTGATATTTTTTATTTTCAAATTAAATGTAGTAACTTACTTCACTATTTCAAAATTGACTAGTCAATACTCTAACTACCCATTAATATTTTGTACTATATAAAACAATTTAGTCTAAAAATTGCCTTTTTCATTGACTCAAACAATAGGAAGGGAATCTAACTTGGTCCTTTTTGTTTGGCTCAAATAATAAGGAAAACTAACATTTTTTATGGCATGAAAAAAGACCGAAGACATATATGTTTTGGAGGGGTGAATATGTTTCTACATTAAAAATAACAATTCATCAATACAAAATAGTAATTTTTACAAGATGTCATTTACAAATGTGGAGAATCATCTTTTTAAGAGAAGTATTATCTTCTCTACTCAAAATCATCTTCCACAAATATTTCATTATAGATTTTAATTTTATTCAAAATATGATTTTTTTAATCCTAATTATTATTAAATCTATTTTTTTCTAGGTTACACTGATGGAGGAAAACTCACAAGTACTTCCCGACATTTTGAGGATTATACCTAGAGTAAACCCTAGAACTCAGATGATACCTAGAGTAAGGACATATAATAATCATTCCTCGTAATCCCCAAACTAAACCCTAGTGATAGCTATTATTAACTATATTTACAATATAATAACTAAATAATAATTATTTACTTAAATAATTTATAATATATATTTATTTATAGTCATAATAATAAATAAAAATGTGCCTATTAAACCAATATGATGACCATGATGATGATGTCCATTGAGATCTAATTCATTTATAGAACCTTAAAAAGGTACGGGATTACTTGGAATTCTTTAGAATTTCATATATGTGTACCAAATTCCTATTTATTATTATCATTCTGGTCTCTATCCCCTATCCCTAATAATAATTTTTTGGTTTCTAATTATTTTTCTATTTTCCTTCCTTCCTGGCTTCTTTTACCTTTTGAACTTCCTTCCTTAATTCAACTTGGTCTTTTAGAAAGAGGTCTTCATTTATAAATATTGGTGACCCTTTTAAGCTTGGAGATTTTCCATATTTATGGTCATTAGAGCTTACTTTGACATAGATCAACCTATCTGTATTCTTTCAATATGTGATTTATTTTTTAGTTGTTCTTTTACTATTGCTAGCATCTGTCTTCATCTTGTTGTTCTTTTATACCAAAAACTATGAGGTTTATGGCTCTTTTGTTGTGCTCATGATCCAACTAGATTAGCTTATTCATTTCATCTTTCATGTGTTTGATATCCAATTTATTTTCCAAAATAATTAGGCCCAAATTGTTAGTTTTTCTTTTAGCTCTTTAATCCTATATATCATGTTGAGATTTGATTCTACCTCTCCTTGTTAGGTTGATTGTTTTTATTTTTCCATTTCTTTTGTATTCTATCCTCCATTTTATGCAATTGAGTCTTGAACCCTAATATTATATTCTCTATATCTTTTGAATATTGTCTTCTAGCAATGTAAATTTGGTATCAAACATTGCCTCAAACTTGTTTGGAGTTTTCCTTCTACCTCTACTCCGCTTTTCTCTAATGATTCTATATGTTCATAAAGACTTTCTAGGGTGAATTTGGTAAGCCTCCCCTTAATAGGTTGAGGTTTTGGAAAATGTGGCGAAGTGACCATATTGAAAAGAAAATAAAAATTACCCACAATAGGAAACCACTATTCAAATTATAAACGATTTAAACCTTTTCTGCAATCATTGCAGAGTAGAAACCCTTCACCATTCAAATTCACCACAAGTACAACAACCCTTCATGATTCAAATAAACTCTTCAAGTTCATGACAAAGTATAAATATCCTTTCAAATTTACTATAGGTATAAACCTTCGTTCGATTTTACTACATAATAGAAACCCTTCACCCTTCAAATTTCCCTATAGTAAAAACCCTTCACCATTCAAATTCACCACATACATACATTATTTTTCATTTAAAAAAAAAATAAAAATTATATACTCAAAAATAATTATAACTAACAATCACATTGCATTTTCAACATAATCACCACTCCCACTTATGCAAGAGCATTCTTAAATTTGCATTGCATCTTCAATACAATTATCATCCCCACCTATGTACTAGCATACTAAAATTTTAATTGTATCTTCAATACGATGAGTCAATGGCCACCCCCACCTATATATGAGCATACTTAAATTTACATATTATTTATGGGTTTTTAAAACATCGTTTAAAATTTTAGAAGCAAAGTTAAACAAAATTTTAATAATATGATATGTTTATTAATATTTTATAAATTGTTCCCCCGGATGGGGTGCTAATGGAGAACACTTGGCGATTGGAGGAGGGAGGAGCATGACAGCGGGGCACAGAGCCATGTGATGGGCTCGTGCCACCACCCGCCACCCTCCTGTGACTTTAATACACCTCTTGTCGACGGAGCGGGCATTAATGCATCTCCCATCCAACGCATTTTCTATGGCGCTATTTCTGGTTTCAGTTCATTGTTTATGCTGGTGGCTGGAGGAGTTCTCCCATTTGAGCCCATGGCTGACACATGATAGTGTTGGCGGCCCCCGGAGACTCCCCCTCACCTCTGGACCTTCGCCTGCTACAACGAACCTCCCATGCCTAAACACAAGCCACGACTGAGAGGGAGGCCACGACGGGGATATCCTTGGAGACCTCATTGGCCTTCAGCTCCTCCCTCTGCTCAACCTCCCACTGGCCCCTCACTTCGATTTCCGACAAAGACGATGGAGTATGTACATAGCCTTGCACTCATCCCTCGACCGCTCAACTCAGCCTTGCACATCCTTCAATCGCCACCGATGGCAGCACCGCCCCACCCACCTCTCTTGGCTCTTCCAAGAACCTTAGAAGACTAGAACCCTTCTTCTTCGCACAAGCAAGGTCATAAGGAGCACCCCTCTGTGGATACAGTCCACGGCGAGCAATTAAAGGGCAAGTTGTCCATCCTCTATGGCTTAGTCTTCAAACTTCGCTAGGGGGTGAAGGATTTGTAGTTTTGACTACAACTCAACAATGAGAGGGTTGCACTCTTCCTCCAGCTCCTTTCCTCTATGCATGAGGCTGTCCTTTCAGACACGGGAGGAGCGACCTCCAAGCCTGGACCAAATGATGATATAGTTGACGTTGAAGAGGATAAGAGGAGCATGAATTTGAGGCAAGAACCTGGCGCAACCACCCAAGGTGAGGATGTTGAGATGCAGTGTGTAGAAGTGCTCGGGAGGAAATGGAATGATAGCGAGACTGTGGCCAAGCCTTAGATGCAGGACACCGCGAGGAGTAGCCAGAACATCGACACCACTACGAAGGTCGAAGTGCAATGGGGGGACGGAATGGCGATTGTCGAAGAGGAACCTTGGCATGGGGATCTCCAAGGCACCTGGCCAGGTTACGTGTCAAGCGTCTAGGCTATAGAGGTCGTGTCAATTGTTTTCAGTTTCTGTTGATGTTTATGTAGTCTCAGACTTTACTGTTAGTAGGCATTATGAAACTTATGATGACTAAGCTGCTGATTGGGCTGGTTTCCCCTCTGTTGGGGCAATCCAATAAGCATAGTAGGACTACCACTATACTTGGGATTTCCCTTTTTCCTCTGGAAGGTTTTTAATATATTTTACTTCTTACTTAAATTTTTTTTTTTTTTTTATAAATTGTTGTTTTTTTTTTTTTTATAAATTGTTGATGGAAGTTTGTTTTTTAATTGAAATATTATTAGTTTAGGGAGTTAGTACAACCAATTGTTATTAGTATTATTGGATATTTGGTTAATTCTGTGTTAATAGGTGTTTAATTTGAATCCACTAAACATCACATACTAATATAAGTCTATGACTTTCCTAAAGATACCATCAACAAATATGAGGAAGCATCCCTTATCTTTCCACAAAGATTTTCCTTTAAAAAAATTGAAATATTGGATCTCTTTCTACAATAGTTCGGAGGATTATTGAGTCCAACTGACACCAACAAAATAACCCCAAGCTTATCAAATGGCTCATGAGTAAGTTTCTTATGACAAGAGATATTTGGAATGCACTTATAACTAGCATTAGTTGACCTACATTGGGAGGCACATTGAAAAGTAGGGATGTATATATCCTCCAATATTTTTACATTCCTAGCAAGCTAAATATCTCATGCTACTCTGAAAGGGAGGGGTTTAAATTCCTTATGCTCTAGCTTCTTCTACCATTGATTGAAGAAATCTACAACTAACTCACCTTACCAACCTCCCCTTATCCTTGTCAGACTATGTTTTTCCTCCCAAACCTGTATAGAATATGCACATGAGATCGTTAGGTGACATATTGTTCCCTCCATCTCCTTGGATAAAGCATGCCTTCTAGGACCAATCTATTTATATTATGCATAACTTCTCGTGTGAGGGCCTTAATCTTTAAGGCAGGCCACATTAAAATTATTACCTTTAATGGAGACCCTATCTTCCATAGTGGTTTCCACCACCATTGGATTTCTTTAGGCCTATCACTCTAAAAAATAACTTTGTATCCTAACCTTTGAGTGTAATAATAGAGGGCTAGATTCTTGAACCAAACTAGTTCACACTCTATGTCCTTGATTCTAACATGAATTACCTTTAGTTTTGTTCAACAATCCTAATCAATTTGTGTTTTTCCACTCTTGATTCCAGATAGAGGATAGTTTTAGATAAGCTACTTGTTAGATACCTAATCCTTCAGATTATGGTAAAATTGTAAAATAGTTGTAAATATTAATTTAGGGAAATATGAAAATTCATAGGTGAATGTCAAGAGTCATTAGCTGTCTTAGAAGATGAAACCAAGAGTCACCTCAATGTATTTATGTATGAATCACATTAATAAAAATTAATGCATGGAGTTATTCAATCCCCAACCTGTCAGTGGTATCAAAGCATAGGTTTTCTTGTTAACTCCATGATCTCTCCTGTGATGCTTCCCTTCTCCCCCATTGCTTCCTTCCACAATTTCCTTCATATTTTCTTCTATTGTTGTTGCTATTTTCATTGAGAAAGAGATGACCAAGCGACCATTAATGAGAGTTATGGTGAACCTTCTTCATGCCATTGGTAGGAGTTTCAACACCATTGCCAAGTCTTTGTTTTGTGTGATTCATTTGTGTTGGCAACCACATTTTCATTATGGACAATGGATTGCAGATATGTGGGTCCGAATAAGAGAGACACTGATGTTTTTTTCGACAGGTTCCATGAACTCTATACAGAAATTTAGAAGTCATATTATAGCTCATTTAAAAGGATTCTCTGTTGGATCAAATGGGTTTTGTTTTACGAAATTTCATTTTGTTTCCCGGTTTATGAGATATCATTGATTGAAGTATCAAAGGTCTGTAAAATAGTACAACCCCATATACCTTGATTTTTAGGAAGACTTTTCTAACTTCATAGGCTACAAAAAAGAAATTATCTTATATCAATGGAAACATATCTTTGTTGGGATCCGATCCTAACCCCTCTTCATGGGTCATTAGTTAGTAGGATATGTTTTTTATGTAATAAAGACCGACATTAGTTAATAAATCCTAATAAATAAAGGAGAATAAGTCAATGTAAGAAGACCTAATATAAGCTTCTGCTTCTAGAAATATCTTCCTCTAGAAGTTTCCGTAGAAGGTAGAATTAGTATAAATAAGATTAGGGGGTATTGAATATTTTTGTCTTGGAGATTATTGTAATAGATCTCTTCTGTGCTGAAGGTTTCCCCCTCGAGGAGGCAAGTGAGCATTTCTATCTTAATAAAGGTGCTCCTTCTGGTGTTATTCTGGTATCGATCTAGTTATCATCTTGTTGTTTCACTACAAGGAAACGACCCTATAGAAGAGGTTTCTACGGAAGCCCCTATAAAAATAGACCAAAAATCTATTTGTAGCGAAGGTCACTAGCGTAGGTGCGCGGGCGGATGTTTTAGCAGAATTTTTTTTAACGGTGCATTTATAAGTGTATACCGCACCTATGCACCACCAGAACTCAACACACCAATGCTAATAGACAATGGTGCACCATTTTAGATTTATTTAAGAAAAATATAAGACAATGGTTTGCATGATGTAAAATAAGATCACAAGCAACGGTGCACACTAAATGGGCGCACCGGTGTGCAAACAATGGGTGCACCTTGATTGCGTTTTTTCTTTTAAAAATTCATAATGATGCGTCGTTGTCCCTTGGGCACACCGGTGCACCATCGTAGGTTTTTTTTTTAAATAACGATGCATTGTTTGTAGTGGTGCGCTTAACGCGAGTGCACCGAAACAAGTGTAAATAAAAAAAATTGGTGTTGAAAAACCATTTTTACCATTTCCAGTGTAGAGAAGCTCTCAACAACGATGCCACCTTTTCCCAATTGAAGCACACTGCCTTCGATGCTTTTGTTGTTGCCTTGTTTTCGTTTGTTTCTCGGTTTGTGGGATTCCAATTTTTCCATACAGTGGGAAAATTTGGATTTTTTCACTACATCCCAACCATTCCTCTTTGATGAGAAAATTTCCATGTAAATTATTTATCTCTTTGTACATTGAATTTTTACTAGATTAAATTGTGAAATTGAGTAAAATTTTCATTGTTTTTCAATATTTTTTTTGTTCGCTATGCGTTCGAGCCATTTAGCTCGCACCATGAGCAGTGCACCCTATAAATTTTACAAGGTGCATAAAAATTATATAGTTCATTTTTGTTGGTGCATCGTAATACGAAATGCACCGATGCATACTTATAAACGACGCATCGTTGAAAATATATCTTGTTCGTTTACTGATGGTAATGTAATTTATATGTTAATTATGTAGATACGTCAATGCATGGAGGAGGAAAAAAAAAGATTTGACCAGTACAATCTGGTTCGGGAGTGGGTGGACAGAGAGAGGGAGAGGGATTTTTACCCTCCGTATGTTACTACAGCTATGCGACTCCTCTTGAGGAATGTAGACCTCCTCAAGTACTATGAGGATGCTACATACCTGAAGGGGAATTCTGCCTTTCCTGCGAAGCTGATCTATCAATGGGATGCCCATCAATAGGAATTCAGAGTCGTTCCTCTTCAATGGTACCATCCCACTGAGGACCTAGATTTGACCAGTACAATATGGTTTGGGATTGGGAGGCCAGAGAGAGGGAGAGGGATTTGTACCCTCAGCCTATTAGTGTAGCTACATGGCTCCTCTTGAGGAATGTAGGCCTCCTCAAGTACTAAGAGGAGGATACATAACTTAAGGGGAATTTATCCTTTCTTGCACAAATGATCCATCAATGGGAGGCCCATTAACAGGCATTCAAAGTCGATCCTCATCAGTGGTACCATCCCACTAAGGAGGATATTTATTTTATCACTGGGATATCTAGGAGAGGGGAGGATTTTCCCTAGTTTCCTGATGTCCCATTGGGTGTTGTAGCTGAGATTCATCTTTCCTACTCTCAAAGGTATATCGTGTGCGTTATACAGTCTCCTGTTGATTTTTAGGTGGTTGTTGGACAGTTACAAATCACCTTGTTCGGTGAAGAGGTCTTTAGGTACCTCTCACTGTTACTATCAACCATTGCACACTTTACTGGTGATGGTTGACACATTAGTTATGCTCTTTTGTATTATGTTGATTCTTTGATATAGAGGCCATGAGTTATTAGGTGTCTTCCATTTTCTTATGGAAATTTTGTATAGCATTGAATATATGTCATGCTATGATAGATGGTAGGGAAAACTTCCCATTTGCTTCAATGTTGTTTTGTTTGTTTTTTGAGAGATTTCTAGAGACGAGACCTACTTTTTTCTGTTGGCCTCCTAGGCCGATGACTAAGGTGTAGATGCACATGTGGGGCGGGGTGATGCCCAAGAGGGGCATGCCTGATTTCACAGCTAGGATTTCCAGGGAGACACTTCAACTATTAACTAGTAAGGCAGATCACGTGTTCATGATGGTGTCGTGCCCTTACGTGGGGTTGGATTGGCGAGGATGTCCCAACATCCTCTTCACATTGGATGAGCCTCCCGATCATCGAGGTAATATTTAAATTAATATTGTACTTTCATTTTATTGTCTTACTTAATTTGAATAAATTTTATTCTAGCATGTTCTCTAACGTTTTTTATTAAATTGTTCAATGAAATTGTCGACTAATTATTAACTTGTGTTATATTTTGAAGATGTTAGCACATTTTTTGGGGACATGCTTCCTCCCCCACCACCTGATGCAAATGGGGAGATGGTTGAGGCTGTGGCGGGTCAGGGTCCTCAGCCTCATATACCACCTCACATGCAGCGTAGGCCTGATCTCAAATATAGGATGGAGGTGTATGAAAAACAAACTGCAGTTTTGGTTGGTGCAGGAGTCTGCCTTGTCCATATGAAATACATCAAGGCTGAACCCGATCTCTTGCAGATCTAGATGGACTTGTCACGTGATATAAATTCTCTTATGCATCATATCATTGGAGCTGCCAAGTTAATTGTAGGGATGAGGGATGGTGCGTCCTCCAGTACCGATGCTAATGAGGGTAGTGATGTTGATTAGGGTGGTGATCATGGCACTTTTGCTTCAATACCTCATCCTCCTCCTCCTTTGGGTGGTGATGTTGATCAGGGTGGTGATGGCACTTCTACTTCAATACCTCCTCCTCCTTCTTTGGGTGGTGATGTTGATCAAGGTGGTGATAGCACTTCTGCTTCAGTACCTTCTCCTCCTCCTTTGGATGGTGATGATGATCAGGGTGGTGATGATGCTTTTGCTTCAATACTTCATCCTCCTCCTCCTCTGGGTGGTGATGATGATCAGGGTGGTGATCATGGTGCTTCTCCTTTAGTACCTCCTCCTCCTCCTGATGGTGATGTTTATTAGGGTGGTGATGGCACTTCTGATTTAGTACCTACTCCTCCTCCTCCGGGTGGTGATGGGGAGATGGACTAGATATGTAGTTATAACAATTATTTGTGTTGTTGACTAGATATGTACATTATAACAGTTATTTGGCTTGTTCATATATATATAAATTTGTTCATGTTAATGTACTTAATTTATATGTTGATGTTGATGTACTTAATTTATATGTTTATGTTGATGTTGATGTTAGGTCATGTTATATAATTTTCTCCATAAAGTAAAGTACTCTTAATTAAGTACTTTATTTTTGAGTATATCTAAAATAAAGTACTCATGTCTAAAACAAGTGAAATTAACAGTACAAATGAGATATTTAAATAGGTTAGATTACAACAGTTCTTAATTTATTATGTTGTCATTATTATATTTGAACATGTTGAAAATGAAAATGCCAAGTTTATCCTGTTTTTATAGTTTTTGTTTTTACAGAAACGGATATTGGTTTTATAGATTATAGTCTGGAAAATAGGTTGTTGGGTGCATTACAAACCACAGTCGAGTAGAAAACAAAAAATCTTTCTTTGGGAGATACCTCAAGCCATTTTTACAAAATTCCAGAGGCTGGAAGAAGGTCTCGAGGGGACCCAAAGAGTTTGATTTAGCTACCATGAACAAGGGAGAAGATTACAGTTACAGTGCGCTGGATGGGCTGGTCATCGTCTGAATTTGTCTGGGCCTTTGAGGTGTTAAGCTAGGCTTTGGATAGCTCCTTGACCTTCACTTCAAGATTTCTTAACCGGTAGTGCATCCCTCCAATTAAATTTGCAATGTCTTTGAAGTTGACCTCGACTTCGCTGACGACTTCTTCTCTAAGCACTTTGAGCTCTTGATTTATGGAGTCCCAGTGGTTAGCTCCAAAAGTATCCAGGATGAGAATTAGGTTGGTATACTCCTTGACCGATCCTTTGATCCTATCTAGTTCTATCTGCATAAGATTGATTCTTTCTTCTAGTGTGGGTTCAGGATATGAGGGCAAAGCCATTGTCTCTTTCCTTCCTTTGCACCACGAATTCCTGCGATAATAGCTTTGGTGTTGGGGAAGATTGGTGATGAAATGGAGTGCCTTGGCCAAGATATAACAATGCTTTCCTGTTGATTCACCTGGATCCAAGAGGTGCTCCATACCTTTACTGTCCCCTTCATCATCACGTTGAATGAATACTTCCCGCAAGTGGTTGATTTCTGTTCTGGAGAGTAGAACGCATGGATGAATAAGCAGAGCCTCCACTCACTTTTGTTCATATTTTGACACAACATGACAGGGGTAAGGTTCACAGGATTGAGGCGTCCTTGTACTCACCATTCACATGGAGCATGTTCTTGCTCATGAGAGAGCCTCTATTGGCCTCGACATCTGCAAGATTGTTCAGAATTCTAAGAATATGATAGATTTTAAAGGAGGCGAATTTAGACAGGAGAAGGATTATCTTTGAGTAGATGTGAGCCAACTGAAGGGTCTTTGGTTTCTTTTTATCGTTGATAGCTTGAATGATTATCCTGGAATATCTGGATATTACTATTCTTTGAACATTTCGTTCCACAACTAGATTTAGTCCCTGCCACAGGGAGAGGATTTCGGCATGGTTGTTGGAGTCCGTTTCGAGCCCCCATGTGTAGGAGAGTTCCACCTTGCCCAACGGATCCATCAAAACCCCTCCCCCTCCTGCTAGATTGGGATTCCGTTTCGAGGCCCCGTTGAAGAAGAGACAGTGATATTCTAGGGAGGAACGCCATTTTATAAACTCAATCTCTTCCATTCTTATTTCCCAGCTTTCTTTTTGGGGGATTTTGAGGTTTGTTTTGCTTAGATGGTTCAAGACAAAAGTTGTGAGCCTTAGGTCTTCCTCTGGGGTTAGAGGGGTTAATTTCTTCAAAGTTTGATTGGAGTTAAGGGATTCACTCATCATGGCTTTATTATTTTAGGTAACCTAGGACATGGTTCGTCTTTCCTCAAGAAAAATTTGGTTATTCCTTTCAAGCCATACTTTCTAGAATAGGAACTTAGGTAGCCACATCCAATAGTTTTCTAAGATGTTATTTTTCTTCATGGAGAGTTGGGAAAGGTACTTCCAGTTGCTTATCAACTCAGATGGGGACTACGGGAAGCTGATGCTTAAGCAGTTTAATAGATGAGTCCAGACTTTGGTTGTATACACACACTCAATGAAGAGTTGGTCTGCGGTTTCTTCGGCATCCTTATAGAGAGGACAATGGTAGGGTCCTTCTCGACCTTTCTTCTTTAGATTTTCACTGGTGAGGGTGCTTTTGTGGGTTAAGGTCCAATTGAACATATCAATGTTGGGCAAAAAGGATAGCTCGTAGGATCTAAAGGATCTAAAGCTTCAGCTTCCAGGGCGATGAACAGATCTTTGAAACAGGAGTGAGTGACTCTCTTTATTCCTTCAAAATCTTGGATGAATTGACCTTGGAAGTTAATTTGCGTAACCAAATTGAAACTCTTTCGAGCTTCCGCTTGCTTGTGAAAATAGGTTGTATTTTTATCCCCAGCTTAGAGCCAGAGATTTCTTGATTTTACTCTCCAGAACTCTTCTTCGGTTCTGCAGGCTTTATGGAGGGATTTTTGGAGGTCATCCTCTTGGGATAAGCATTCCTTGGTCTGTAAGGTCTCTTCAAAGGCTTTTTGAAGGCTGTCCAAGGTGATTTGAGTGAAAATTTTTTCTGTGGAAGGGGAGCTGAAGTTCTTTGCCCAAGCTTTGAGGTCTTTTTTAAATCTATGAAGCTTTTCTTCCCAAATGAAGAAAGGGGAGCCTAGCATCTGTCTTTGCCAGGATTCAGAGATGACTTCTTGAAATCCTTCTTGGTTTTTTCAGAGGGGGATGAAACGAAAAGGGATAGGGCCCAAATTTTCCCCAGGGTCGAGAGAAAGGAGGATGTGTTTATGATTGGAGGTGTAATTTAGAAGGATTTTTTATATTTCCATGAAGCCAAAAGTCAGGAAGGAGGATTGGACTAGGAATCTATCCAGTTGGGTTGCAATATGTCCTGGGCCAACCCGTTTGTTGGACCAAGTATATTTTCCCTGATCTGGCTTGACATCTTCTAGATCCCAATAAATCGTAAGATCTTCCACCCATTCTCTTGCTGGATCGTGGACTGGCGAGCTCCCTTTTTTTTTCTGTGGATGAGAGGGTCACATTGAGATCTCGGGTGATTATTGAATTTTCATTGTTATGTGCATTAAGAAAAATCTTTAGAGAGTCCCAATAGGTCTTCTTTTTTGACATAAGAACTAGGACATAGAGGTTAAACAGACTTACCTGATGTCCCAATTCTTTATGGAGCAGTTTGGTATAGACCTAGTGAGTATTTCTTTCTTCATCAATCAGATCTAGTTTAGAGTTGTCCCAAAAGGTGGCTATATGTCTCGAGGCTCCTCTTGCACTTATGACTTTTCCAGGTCCTTTTTTCCAGAATGAATATCTTGCGCGGAGGAGGTCATCTTCCTCCAGTTTAGTCTCCTGAAAGAGGAGAATATCGGGTTTTGTCAATCAGACTATATCTCTCAGGCCATATTCTTTTAATTGCTTCTGAGACCTCTACAATTCCAGGAGACATACTACATTACTTGACGATTTGGAGGGTGGTGGCTCCTTTCAGGGCCATTCCTTGTTTCCTTGTGGATCCGGTGCTCATCATTTCAGGAATGGTGTGTTAGGCTCCTTGTGCTATGTCTCGATAGGATTGTTCTTCTCTTTTGTTTTTCTCAGGTTTCCTTCCTCTCGATGGCCTTTCTGGAGTTCCATGAGAGCTACTTGATTCAGAAGTTTTTCCATCTGATTCTCCTCTAGATTCCATTCTCAGACTGATGTGTTCATCCTGTGATTTATCCAGGTTTTTTGAAATTGTTGGTTTGAGAGTCGGTTCAAGGATTTCAGATGTCGAAGGGTCATGGAGTTGAGGCTCTGTTACTTCGGTTGATATTGCTGGTCCTTCATTGACTTCTGGTCTTGAAAGGTTTATCTTTTCTGGATATTGAGATTTTTTTTCTTTTTTCTTTGCTGTCTTTCCCTTCTTTACCTTCTGCCAACCTTCCCCATCTTCTTTTTCCAAAGGATGAGTTTTGAAAAGTATTGAAAAGTAAATAAATTTTAAAAATGGTTAATAGGTATTGAAAAGTAAATAAATTTAAAAAATGGTTAAATATATGTCTTATGTTATTAATTAAAGTTTGGGCAAGTTAAAAGTACATTATATTAATCTTCATACTTACTTTGTATCACAATTTTACAAACTAGTTTACTTGAAAGTACGATGTGAGAATTGGTCTTTTGTTCATAAATCCATAATGAATAATTAAAAATAGTTATGATAAGCTCAATTAGCATTTATAAAATATTTGTGATATTTTAACTTCCTCTTAATCGTAATTTGGTCATATTTGTTATATTCCCATAATTAATACAAGTCTCAAAATCTTCAATTGAACATTTTTTTTATTATACTATAAGGACACTTTAATGTCAAACTTAACCAAGAAACATGTACAAAAATATAAAAATATTTAGAATATTAAACATTTTAATTTGTATGAATTAGTCTCTTTAAATAATTTTCTTAAGTGGGTTAATTACATGCAGTTAAGTTCTATGTCATTTTTGATATCCTATGTTACATGTTGTTAACTATTGTTGTAATCAATATTAAGAATTAAATTAGCTATTAGGAACCTTAAAATTTATATCCAATCAGCTATTAGGAGCAATATAATTTCTTGCCCACAAATAAAAAGAAGGGATAAAGATAGGGGATAAGGGATAAAAAACTCTTATGATTTACATGTTTAATTCAATTTTTAATTATATATTTTTAATTATTATATATTATATGTAGTATAAAATTAATATATAACTTAATATATTATATTTTATTATGTTATAATTAATACAAAATAGACTATATTATATTATTTATTTTACATTATATTTATTTATTATATATTATATTATGTATACCTCCTTAGACTTTGTATACCTCCATAGACTTTACCAAGTCAAATCATTGTGTGAAGGGGGTCCCTTGTCCCACAAACAAGGGGGTCTCATACACCAATTTGGTGTGGCTTGGTAGTGACCTTAAAAATAGATTATTATTATTATATTATTATATTTATAATATAAAATTAATATATAACATAATATATTATATTTATTATATTATGTTTAATTCAATTTTTAATTATATATTTATTATTATTATATATTATATGTAATATAAAATTCATATATAACTTAATAGATTATATTTTATTATGTTATAATTAATACATTACATAATATAATATAATGAAGGATATGATTAAAGAAATAGAAAAACATAAACAATCAACTTAAGGAGGGGTTGAAGAAAATCACAACTTGAGAGATAGGAGTAAAGAGCTAGAAGAAAAACTAACCAACAATTTGACCCTCAGTAATATGGAAAAAAAATTTGGATATCAAACCCATCAAAGAGGAAATGAATAAGCTAATCGAATTGGACCATGAGCGTAACAAAAGATCCTTGAACCTCATAATTTTTGGTATAAAAGAACAACAAGAGGAGGACACACTAGTAATAGTAAAAGAAGAATTAAATAATAAATCACAAATTCATACAACTTACCTCATACAAGCAAAGAGGCTAGGAAAAATAATTGATTACAAAGATAGGTTGATCCGTGTCAAAGTAAGTTGTAATGATCATAAATATAGAATACTTAGTAAATATTTGAGCTTAAAAGGGTCAAGAATATTTATAAACGAAGACCTCATTCCCGAAGACCAAGATGAATTAAGGAAGGAAGTTCAAAAGGTAAAAGAAGCCAGGAAAGAAGGGAAATGGGCAATAATTAGAAATCGAAAAACTATTGTTACGGAAAGAAACGAGAAGGATAATAATAAATAGGAATTTGGGACACTCGAGATCCTTTTTTGGAACTGTCGTGGGTTTCCATGGTGCAAAGGTCGTATGATAAGTTGGATCCCAAGTGATATTAATATTATCTGTCTAGTTGAAACTTGGGAGCATGATGAGTCTAAGGTTCCTAACATAGAAGGATTTGTCTTGTGGTCTGCATGAAACAAAAAATCCCACCATAGAGGGATAGGAGGCATAGCTTGTTATATTATAAAGAGAATTTCTCCTCACATTCAACTTCATAATATTGACCCTTTCTATCGGTACATTTGGATAGAAATTTTAGACACCAATTCTAAGAAGGTGTATATAGCAATTTGCTATTTTGCACCTTTTAATTCTATTTTTTATAAGAAAAATAATCTAGATAACAATTATCCCTATAATAATTTAAAACAAGATATTTATAGTTTGAAAAATGAAGGTAATATCCTCCTACTAGGATAATTTAATGCTAGGACTGCAACTAAACAAGCTACTCTTTTAAGCACTGATTTCAACCATAATCCTTTATGGCTAGATGAGGACCTTGTTTTATCTAATAGCTACAAAAGAAGCTCTAAAGACCTAATTGAGAATTTGTTTGGTACTGAGTTGGTCAAACTCTGTAGCTCTCAAGACCTAATAATTTGCAATGGAGTATGAAGTGGCCAAAATCCAACCAAATAACTTGTATTCATGGGCTAGGTAGTAGTGTTGTAGATTATGTGATATGTGATATCTCCATTTCCAACCAAATAACAACTTTTGACCTCTTAAATGACCATGATCCTGACTCTGATCATAAACCTTTAACTCTAACTCTAAAATTTTCCATGTATAGGAGCACCATTGAAGAGAATTCTGATAATCATTATACTTGGGGTGTATTGAAAATAAACCCCAAGTATAATGATAAAGAGGGGGTTGCCTTTTCACCATCCATTAATACCATTGATATGGTTTTATCTCAAATTTCAAATTTGTTATTTGAATCCTTTTCTTACCATCCATAATATTATGTGGTTCAAAATATTGCTCCATTTGGTTCACCCAGGTAAAGGCCTTTGTTCCATCAAACTTATTTAATTCAATCTTGGGAAAGTTGAATTTAGGACCCCCACCATAATTAAGTCCACTATTAGAGTTAGATTCAATAGTTGAAAATGACTTATTATTGGCAGTTTGTTCAACATGAATACTACCTTTATTTTCATGAGTTTCTTGCATTTTGATATATCCTTTAGGGAGTCTCTCATCTAGATCTTGAAAGATCATGGAAGACATGGAATTTTGCATTTTCTTCATGGAATACCATATTTCTTCTCTATTTTCATGCATCTTCTTTTCCAATTCTTGAATTTGTCTTTGTGATTTTATCCAATTATTAGACTTGTAACTCAAATCATTAAGTTGTTCCTCTAATTTGGACAACGTGTTATGTATGTCCTTGTTTTATTCTTGAGTCGTAGATAAGACTTCTGGAGGTTTAATTGGTGTTGTCATCTTTTTGGTACCCATATGGAGTAATAATAATAATACTCCTTTATTCTTTATTTATCACAAATTTTAAATCACTAGAAACAAATCTTCCAATAAAAAGTTATGCCAATTTTAAGGTATGTACCTTTTAAACCCTTAATTTGGAGTTTGTCCTCCTCGTCAACCTTCCTTATGATGTAATTATGAAATTTCAACCCTTGTGAGTCTGAAATTTCGGCATGTAGTACTTTGATATCTCCTCTCTTCAATGCCATGGGTCTAATCAAAATTGGATGTGCCAAGCGAAAGTTAGGGTAACTTCCCCACACATTATTGATTTTTAGCCTTTCGATGAGAGTGAACTTGTACAATGTGCCACACACACAATATTTGATATCTCATTCTGAAACTTATAGAAAAAATACTACACATTGTTCCATTTCCAATAAAACCGGTCTCACTTGATTTGGATCCTCTAAAGAATATATGACGATTTTACCCAGAACAACTATTTGAGACTAGTTAATAGGACTAGTCATATACCCTATCTTCCACGGGGTGTATATCAGAAAGTATAATGACCTAGAAGCTGAAATTTTTACCACATATACCTTGATATGTCCTCTAAATAACCTCAAAGTTTCATGGTCTTAATTTTCCCAGAAAAAAGTTATAGTGAAAATTCTAAGATGATTTGTTTGGAGAAGAAAAACCTTAGGATCAATGAGCTCTGATACCAAATGTTATGATCCAACACCTTAAAAGTGATAAAAATTCAATAATAACAATCCACTTTGAGGGGGAAACCTCATTTTACAATACATACACTTCAGAATATAATATTAGATGAGATAATATGATCCTAAGACTAGGTCTCCTTATTATATAATAAGTAAACAATCTATTTTTAAGGTCACAGCCAAGCCAGGCACCAAATTAATGTATGAGACCCCCTTGTTTGTGGGACAAGGGACCCCTTTCGACCAACGATTTGACTGGCAAAGTCTACGGAAGTATACATACCCTACCCCCCTCTTGATTTGAACTTGTGACCTCATATGAGGAAACACATGTTTGTAACCATTAGGTCCACTCAGGTTGTATATGAGACAAATGGTACAAATATAAGGAAAGGGTGTGATGAAGGGGTTGAAAGCATACATGCAAATTTGACACAAGAAATGTAATAATTCGATAAGGGGATTAATAAGGGGTTTTATACTTAACATGAGGGCTTTGTCTAGGGATTAACACTTTTATGCCGAATGATCAGGTTTCGACCAACGCTTCTTATGGCTTCAACCATTGGTACCATTTTGATTTTAGTTTTAATGTTTTAGCGTTTAGTAGAATAGACATTTTGATGGTCAATCTGGGCAATAGAGAATGTGGATCTTTTAATAAACTATTGTATTATTTTTTTGCCCTTCAAGATAATCATATAATTGAACGATGACTACGTCGGGTTGGTTTCTTCTCATGGAAACCAAGAGGTTAGCATACATTATGTTGTATGTGAATTTATGTTTAACACATAATAAAAATATTCTAACTTACAAAAAAATGTTAACTAATTTCTAACTAATTAGTTAGTATGCATTAAATAAATAAAAGTTAATGTTATATGCTTCATAACTTTCTGATTAACTATTAGGCAATAAAGAATTAGTGGTTAAGTCCATATGTATTATAACTATTCAACAAATTTTATGGACATATAGGTATGCGTGTGGATTTTTTTTCCAAATTGTTATTATCATAGAATTTGGTTACAAATTTTTTGTTAAAATTATAATTTTGGATTGTTTTTAATATTTCAACATTATCTAATACTAATTTCCATAAGCAACAAAATAATTAAAGAATACAAGTTAAGAAGCTTATAATTATTAAAATTTTTGTCAAATGTGTTATAACTATTCAACATGTTTTATGAGACATAAATATACAATGTGGATTTTATTTCAAGTTATCATTTTCACATAATTTTACCGGAAATTGCAATTTTGGAAAGTTTAAATTGATATTTTTAAGAAAAAATGAATTTAATATTCTTTAATATATTTAGTACATTTTGATTTTGCATTATTAATAATTAATATTTACAATTCCATTTATCTAAAATAATCCTTTCCAAATTTTAAGAAAAAAATTATTAATTTCCATAATAGACAAAATTTTAAATTAATGTTCAATTTATATTTCTTAATGGAAAGGACACTTCACAAATAAAAATAAATTAACCTGATGCAAGGTCAAGAGACAATGCACCGAAAAAAATGTATCACAGTTATTATGATAACACATTTACCTCAGTTCTGGTTACACTTAAATACTCTGAAATGCAAAACTTTGAAAATTCAAGTGTACAAATAATTTGCACAGAAAAGTGTGAGATAACTCATAAAACTTTGTTGCACCTAAATACTTTGAAATGCATAATTTTGAAAATTCAGTGTAAAAATAATTTGCACAGAAGAGTGTGAGATAACTCATAAAAGTTTTGTTGGAGTTATGAATATGTAAAAGTTGTTTTTTGGCGAAGAAAATAGAATGGAATGTAATTATATAACAATTTTTTTGAATTATTAAAAATTTAAAATAAATTTATATAATAATAAAAACAAAAGTAATCAATACATCTCCTCTACAAAATTAAATAAATGTATGTTAATTAAAAAAAAATTGATTATTGTATAATTTCTGGTTATTTAGCACAATAATAACCCGAACGCGTAACCAGATACACCATACACTTTTATCAATCATGAATATTACAACGATATTATTATTAATAATAAAATATTAAAAAAAACTACTTCTTGTGTTTATGTCTTTCCATGCAATTCAGAGAAGGGGCCACGATTTCAATGCCTAAGCTTATCAGTGGGACAAGAACAATAAGGAAACCAATTGTAAAATATTGTAATGAAGCCTGTGGAAATTGGACTCCATAAGTTGTCATTTATTCCACCAGATGAACTGGAAATACATACCCTACAAAAGCGTTCTCACTGTCATTAACTGTAATAGAAACGGGCATAAGTGAACAGAGATTGGATTTGGAGATTGAAACTCTAGTCTCTTACAATCTTGAAACGTGAAAACCATCTTGATAACCAAGTGGTAGTTATGTGAAAATAATAAATAAAGAAGAAGAAAACCTGAAAATGATTGAGAATGAACGCATATAATTGATTTCATATTGATTATTTAAATACTATTCATTTTACAGTTTTATGGTTGTAATTGCAAAAATAGTTTCTCTAACTAATTTAGTTTACGAGATTACAACCCTTAACACTCCCTCTTAATCTCGAGGATTACATTATTAATAATTCCAAAACTTTGATGTTGAAATTGAAAAACATCTCTTCCCAAAGGTTTAGTGAAAATATCAGCTAGCTGAGCTTTAGAACCACAAAAATTGAGGAAAATGTCACAATTTTTTACAAGTTCACGAATGAAGTGAAATCGAGTATCAATGTGTTTTCTTTTCTGATGAAACATATTATTTTTCGACAAGGAAATAATAGAGTTATTGTCACAAAAAATCGAAATAGTTTCTTTTGTCATATATCCAAAATCCATGAAAATCCTTTTAAGCCAAATTGCATGGCATGTTGTTGTTGTTGCCGCTACATATAGAAACTATGGGCTGCTTCTTATATGCCTATGAAACCAAATTATTTTCAAAAAGAAAAGCATAGCCCGAAGTGCTTTTTCTGTCATCAATACTTCCTACACAATCACTGTCGGTATAACCTGTAAGCATACTGTCTACTGAAGCTGTGTACCACAAACCATAAGTGGTTGTACCTACAATGTATCTTAAGATCCTCTTACCAACTTTTCAATGAGAATCCTTAAGAGATTCCATAAACCTAGAAATGTAACTTGTTGCATATGTTATGTAAGGTCTTGTAGTAGTAAGATACATAATAATACCAACAAGTTATTTATACGATGTGGAACTTATTGTTGATCCCAGATCTTCCTTTCTTAATTTAGTGCCAAGAGCAATAGGAGTGTCAACAAGTTTACACTTTTCCATCTTAAAGTTTTTTAAAACTTCAGCAACATATTTTTGTTGACTAATAAATATACCATGATCAGATTGTTCTATTTCAATGCCTAATAAATACTTCATTAATCCAAGATCTGTCATTTCAAACTCATTTTTCATGGATGATCTAAATGCATCTAACATCATGTTTCTTGTGTAGATCATGTCGTCAACATAAAGACATAGGATGAGAATATTACCCCGCCAATTTACCTTGATATACAAAGTAGACTCATTTTCACTCCTACTGAAACCATCTTTGAGTAAATAATGATCAATTATACTATACCAAGCTCATGGAGCTTGCTTCAAACCGTACAAGGCTTTCTTTAATTTGTACACTCGATGCTCTTGTCTTTTAAATTCAAATCCAGGTGGTTGATTGACATACACTTCTTCATTTAGCATTCCATTCAAGAAGGCGGACTTGGCATCCATTTGATAAATAGGACACTTATTTTGTGTTGCAATGGCCAAAACAAATCGAACAGTATCTAATCTTGCTACAAGTTTCACCATAATCATTGCGAGGTTGTTGTGAAAAACCTTTGGCAACTAACCTTGCTTTGTGTTTCTCAGTCTCACCTTTCTCATTCAGTTTTGTTTTATAAACCCATTTGACACTTATGACATTTTTATCTACAGGTAGATCAACTAAATCCCATGTATTTTTTTCTTTCAATAGCTTCTATTTCATTATTCATTGCATCTACCCATTCTTTTTGCTTTGCAGCTTCATCAAAACAAGTAGGTTGAGATGATAAAAATGCAAATTGTACTACATTATCATCTTGGTCATATATATCACACAAACTTCTCATTCTTTGATGATTATGGTCACAATTTGAATCATTATGAGATGAAGAATCATTATGAGACGAATAACTACTTTTATTTTGAACTTGCAATCTTGGAAGACGTGTTATCGATTCTTGATGTTTATCTAACTCAAGAGAAGGATTGTGAGAAGTATTGTTTTCCATTTCATCCCATGATTTGTCTTCCATAAATTTAACATCTCTGCTTACTAGAAATTTCTTAGTAACAAGATTGTATAATCTGTATGCTTTCTACTGTTCACTACTTCTATCATCAAACTTATTTCTTTGCTCTTCAGGAGCATGAGCAAAAGAAACACAACCAAAAATTTTGCTATGATACCATGAAAACAATAAATAAAGAAGAAAAAAACCCAAAAATGATTGAGAATGAACGCACAAAATCGATTTCATATTGATTAATTAAATACTATGCATTTTAGAGTTTTACGATTGTAACTGCAAAAACCGTTTCACTAACTAATTCAGTTCACGGGATTACAACTCTTAACATTATGTACTTAATCATTACTATTTATCAAGGGGGGAGCATAGTGTCTCCCACACTCAGGGAGGCGACGGGGATAGCGTTTACGGTCCTTGCAGTAGTTGTACACCAAATAGTTACTCTGGATCCACTTCATTCTTCTCCTCTCCTGGGTAGTTAGGCCTCCTGTCCCAGTTGAAATAAGAGAATTGGAGAATGCAACTGAGCATGTGAAGTTTGAAGCAGGGCAGCCACTGACTATCAACTTGGAAAGCTGAGAAACAAATGGCTGGTATCTGTAATCTACTTTATATTTGCCATTTTCAGTAGCCCAAGCGGAGGCATCCCATATTGATCCATACACCCAAAGCGGCCTCAGTGGATAAGTAGACGAAATTCTGTTTGGGTACTTCCGGATTGCAATATCATCTACATAGAATCTGTCATAGACCAACATGGAGGGTCAGATCAGAGCAACAATGCATGCAACAACTATATACTTTTTCACTAAAAAAAACAGGCTTACATGATGTAATTTGGAGTCCAGAGAATGCTGTAGGTATGGAAGTCTTCAGTGGGGTCGAACCAGAGGTGAAACCTCAACTCCCGGCCTGTGAGAATCGACCCATCTCCCATCCCATTTACATAAACATTAGTTTGTAACGTGTAAGGTTTTCTTGGCGTTGTCCCCAAGAACTCTATGTCTATTTCGTCATGCCGGCCTTTGTAATACTAGTCATTGGACAACTGGAAAGAGACACCAATAAATGCACCTCATCAACATATAAAAGGATACTAGTAAAAACCTGGGTCTATAAAATGCACTTCCCTTCTAACACTGGAATGACTCTAGTAATCCTCATGAATAGACTAAATCTTAAAATTTGAGACTGAAGAGTTGATACATCACTAGTAATACATCAACCGTCTAAGAATACATAATTTTTAAAATTGAGATGCAACTTACATAGAATGCTGTGTTGACTCCTGCTGTATAACCTGCCTGCAATTTGATAGCAGCACTGAAAAAACCAGACTTATATGCCTTCAAAGACTTGAATCCACTTCCTGAAATCATTCAACAACAGATCTATTGGATTAGGAAGAATACCAGAGCTAATCATTCAACAACAGATCTCTTGGATTAGGAAGAGTACCAGAGCTAACTGATGAGTTAAGGAAAGTCCAAAACAACTGTGGCTGACATCAACTTCAAAGAGCCAAAACAACCTTTAGATTCCATTATATTTCATGCAAATTTCATTATATTTCATGCAGAATGAGTTAATCTATGAAGGAATAACCAAAGTAATAACCTGATGAACGATCAAGCCAGATTGTTGTGGAAGACTGATCCTCCGACACTAGTTGATGCTGAGAACCCCAGAGATTAGAATAGACATCGTAAAACTTCATGGTCTGAAACTTGGAAGTCATAGGAATGTGCTGCTTAGGCCTCTGTCCGTGTACATGTAGAATCGAGTCTGAAAGAGTGAATAATATGAAAAAAACTGCAACAATCGTCCAGGATCTATGTTGCAGAAAGGATAACAGATACCGGGAGGCTTCGCCCATCGTGGAAAGATGGCTGAGAAGCTTGGAAGACTGGGTGTGTCCTGGACGAATATGTATGTTAGCAAGTATGGCAAGCGTTCTATAAATAGAAGGAAAAGGGAGAGAAAGGGTCATTGTCTCAAAGAGTTGATCTCCGTGAAAACAACCAATTCGTTGAGATTCGAGTTTTGACATAAATATATATGGAGAGATTTGAGACTTGAAATGCATTACCTACTAACTTAATTTTCTTATCATAAATTTTGATATAATAATAATAATAATAATAATCTATTTTTACTATTCGATTTTGGGATTCGAAGTTTGACATAAATATTTATAGAGATTTGAGACTTAAAATGCATTACTAATTAACCTAATTTTGAGAAAAAAAAAATATTTTTTCCACATTTATAATTATATTAGTATTTTTGAATAAAAGATTTTAATAAAAGTAATATAATTTTTATTTAAAATTTAATAGTAAAAATAAAAATGAATTTTAAAATTATTTAATATTAAAAAAATAATTTAATAAAAGTTGTTTGAATTGCATGGGAAGTTTTGGATAGACACTCCACTCATTATGGTTTTAATTTCATTTAAATATTAAATATCTTTTTATATTCAATTTGATAATCTCCACTATATATACATGCTTATAAATTTAAATTCAATTATGAATTAATGATTTTACTACTTACATTTGAAATTGGAAATTTAAAATAGTTATAATGATATTAACAAATATTAATAATATTTAACATGGTTATTTTATGTAAAGGTTTTCAACTATAATGGTAGTGGTGATAATTTATATTGAGTAAGATTGAATCACTATATCTGATCTTAAGAAGTATATGCCGAACATTTTAAAAGAAAGTGCTTTTCATCTTCAACTGTCACAAAGGTGAGAGACTCTTTCATCAATGCTAAAATTTAAATAAATAAATAATTCTCAATGAGTATGTGTTTATTTTATTAATAATTCTTGAAGCTAACACTCTTTTCTAGCATTATCAAAGCTTCAATTATCCTTGATGATGGGTGAAGTATCCACCTCAAACATGTTGGAAGTTTCAAGAAAACATATACAACTCAATTTACATAAATATCAACCATTATTACTTTTATTTATAATTTTTAAGATTTTGTCCATATTTTTATAACATATTTATGTTTATTAAAATATTTTATCTTAAAATGTTATATATTAAGTCTCTTGTTCCAAAAAAAAGGAGGTCTCATACAAAAATTTGTTATCTAACTTGTCCACTAACTTTAAAAATAAATTATTATTATTTTATAAACTTTTTATTTTTATTTTTCTATATTTAAAATAGATAATATTTAAATAAATATATTATAATATACATTTCCAAAAATTTATTTAATCTAAGGTTATAATAGTTATAATTTACTTAGATGACTATATTTGACCATATTAATATTTTCAAAACTTAATCTTATTTAAAATAATATAAAATTTATTTCAAATAAAAAAACATTTTATAAATACTTATTAATAATTTTTTTTTAATACTTTAACTACCTATACTCATTCAAAATTAACTAATTGACCATTTTAAAGGAATCACATTTATAACCATGAAGGAAGAAAGACAACCCTCTCTTCGACTACCTATTAATAGTATGTACTCCCCCTTATGACTAGTCAACTGTTTTAAAGGAATCACATTTGTAATAATAAAGAAAAGTAACCCTTTTAATTACATAATAATATTTTACTTTTATCAACTATTTTAATAAAATCAGATATTTAATATTTTCTAAAGAAGCAAAGACTTTAATTATCTATTTATAGTTTGTAATCCAAGATTGTTTAGTCAACTATTTTGTTGAAGATGTTGATTAAGATTGGTTGTCATTGATATGAACCTTTGAAGAAAGCCCCGCAACACAAAGGTTTGGGTAATGGATCCAATATTGTTTGATGAAAAGATGACTCATTATTGTCTTGTCATGGTTGATAAGAAGTAAAGATGGATGAACTCCAAAGTGGTCCCCTTACGGTGAAAGCCCTCACGGGAAGACGCTTTGCGGAGTAAGAGAACCCATGTTTAATTGTGGAATAATGATATGAAGGACAATGAATTTGTCAGGTAAACTATCCTAGATGGATAATGCTTTCCATTCCATTTCCAATGGTATGTGAAACGTCACATAACTCCTCACGGTTAGAGAGTTATGGCCATGAGAAGTTGGAGACCCCAGGTCTAGGCAATGGACCCAAGTTTGTTTGATGGATACTGGTATGAGTTATGATATATATTCAGATAATACTATTCTATATGGATAGTACATGTCATTCCATTTCTGGTGGTATGTGGAATGTCACATAACTCTTCACAGTTTGAGAGTTATGGCCTTATGAAGTTGGAGGACCCTCATATGTCATCTAGAAGCCCCGAAAGGTCAAAGTAGTCAAAGTGGTTTAAGAGATTTTAAAATGTAAATAATAAAGTGAAATAATGAGTGTATTATAATTCAAAGTGAGTACAAAATAAATTATTTGAATAATAAATTTAATGGAGAAATTAGAAGTGGGTTAAGCCTAAAATAAGGAAAGTGGGGCCAAGTGACCTAGAAGATGTTTTTAAGGAAGCTACTTGGAGAGTATAAATAAGAGACAATGCTCTCTCATTTTAAAACACACTTGAACATATTAAATATCTATAGGTTTCTGAGGTAACCAAGGATATCTAAGCCAAAATTCTGAGGGAAGGTGAAAAAAAAAGGCCGAAATGAAAGGAAGAATAAATTCTTTTGATGGCGCTTACTAAGGTATGTTATTTATAGGTCATCTCACCATTTTCGATATAACGTTTTTTCTATAATGATTCATATCGTAAAATTGTTATGCCATTGATAAAACATATCCAAGTATTCATGGTAAGAAATGAAGCTTGTGGGTCATTGTATTTTTTGAGTTATACTCCGTGGAAAATAGGGTTTGTGGCTAGTCTTGAAACTAGTCAAAAACAAGTGTTTCGGGTAAAAACATCATAACTTATTCATAAGAGATCCAAATTCATTGAAACCAAATGTGTTGGTTAGGGTAGAGTCTACAGTATGCTTTGTAACAATTTCAGATCAATTCAACAAATATTCCGTGCGGGGCATGTTCTACAAGGTTGCTCTCTAGAATAAGCAAAATTCAACAAGGTATGCCATTTTTGCTATAATTCCTTTTATGAGAGGTTCCAAGTAGTGAACCCTAGAGGAATTGCATAAAACACACTGAAGAACAATGTGTATCAGTTTCATATCTTTATACAATACAGGTACAAAGTTATGATTACTTCA
>CBVK0100971851.1:0-10044 GCA_900067695.1 Picea abies
AGAGGAAGTTTCACCTTTGGATTGCAAAGGTGGGTCAGAGGAGGGAAGATCTACAGGGATATTCATCTTGGCACAGATCGTGCTAGTGAAGGATGCAAGCTAGGTAGTGAGGTCTTGTTTGATGGTTTCCATTTTGGCGTCTATGGAGGAATGCATGTTTTTATTGATGGTGGAAAAATTGGCACTGAGTTTCCTCACTTCCTGTTGGATCTCTGTGAAATTAGAGGACAAGGAATTGAAGCGATCTTCCAAGTCTTGGCTACGGGTGTGGGCCATGATGAAGAGGGAAAATGAAAAGGGACAGGTGTGACCACACTGAAAATGGGTTATGGGTGAAGTGTATCACAATGATTAGGGAGATGAGAGGAATCCAATGGCGTAAGGCCCAAATAAGGGTGTCGAAAGGGGGTCGGGTCCACGGGAAATTTTTTTTATTGAAAAATGATAGGTATCACTATGATAAGGATGAAGAGAGGAATCCAATGGAATATGGCTCAAATAATGGTGCCAACAGGATCCAAACTCATTTTTTTCACTCCTTCGGTTTGTTTTTTTGAACTCTTGTAGAGTTATACTCTGATCTGAAGAATACTACAGTGTTGAAATGCCCAAATTCTTAACAGGAAGAAATGTGTAGTAATTTTGTAGCCTAAATGCAGGAGGCAGAGTTGCATGGCAATAAATATTTTGTGTTCTATTTTTGTTTCATTCCCAAGGGTTAGTGGTATGTAGGGCGTCTACAGAAAAGGTTTTTCCATGTGTTATATCTCTCTGATATATGTGTGGGGTCCAATATTAGTACTCGGAACAATATCTCAGGGCACCAACTAAGGAGGCTAGACTATGCCCTTAGTCATACTACCCATTTACTAGAGAGTATCTTCCCGAGTGATGTTCTCGGTGGCACTATAGCAGTCAGGTGTGATGGGTGTTCTATATGCACTAAAAAACCCCTAATTAAATTGTCAACCTGGGGTAATTAAACTTAGAGTTGTAGCACTATATGCGCCAAGGCAGAAACTCTAAAGGTAGTATAGTCTAATTAAGGAAATGGGCTATCTAAAGGCTAATCTACTTAAGAAAAGACTATTAATGATCCAACCCTATTAAGAAACTTAAACTATTTACCCTAAGTAACTTTTGAACAAAGGATCGAGAGATTATTCTAAGAAAGAAAATGAAAACCCTACGTAAAGAAAGTTAACTTAATTGTGGAAATAAGAAAAATAAAACTATCTATTTAATCTATCTAATGAGCAATAAAAACAACAAACTAATTTAATTAACCTACTCAAATTCAATAAGAAACAACAAGTAAATAAACAAATGAGAAATTGCCCTATTAAAGCAAATAAGCAAGCAAGGAACTACCCTATCAAAGCAAGTAAATAAGAAAACAATCAACTAACTAACCTATGGTAACTTCTACAGCAAGTAAACTAATCAAAATTACTCAATAAGAAACTAATCAAACTAATAAGCAAGTGAACTCTATTCTTAAATTAAACATCATAATTACTTCTAATTTACGAAAGGAAATCTTAATCTACTAAATTCAAAGCATCATGACAATGAAAGTAATCAACAACTATTGTTTAATCTACGATAAGAAAACTATTCTTTAATATACCAAATCAAGAAGACAATTGTCTAATCTAAAAAAGCAAAGAAACTATCCTCTAATCTATAAAATCAAGAAAACTCAAATATAGTGTTGATGGTTATGTCTATGGTGTCTTATGATATCACAATGACATTTAACAATTAATGATAACTCAAGAGGTATAAACTCAATATTTAATTCCATGGCAAAGTGAAAGGTATGAATTATACAATCTAACGAGAACTTGGCCATTATAGAAGAAACATCAACTACCCTGCAAATCCATGTGATTCTTCAATTTATGCACTATCATCAACAATATGAAAACATTATTCTATTTAATTCAATTGCATTTTATGCTAATGTAAGAAAATTCATACTACTAAAGATTCATAACTAAAAACTAAACTTAATAATCAAACTTTGAATTAAAATTGCAACCTAGATCTAGAATGGAAATTGCATAAACTAAATTAAACTAATCCTATTTTAACAATTTGAATTGCAAAGGGAAATACTCATAAAACATAAATCAAATCCTATTTCTATTTCAGCATATAACAAGATAAGAAAACTAAGAACTAACTGAGCAAACTAGAAAAGAAAATTCAAAACTAAATTCAAAACTAACAACTAATCATCCATCGAAACCTTGCCAAAGAAACCATTAACTAAATACTGTGTTTTAACTCTGTTTTAAATTATATTTCAGCATATAGAAATCATGACTATCATCTAATTACACAAAGGGGTTAGTATCTAATATTGCAAGCTATTTCCTATTAATTAAAAATTCATTGCATATTAACACTAGCCTTCATAAGTACCCTGCAAAACTGAATTGAAGCAATTAAACTATGAACAATAATTATACAGTAAATAAAGGTAATAAAAACTCATGTACAGGAAATAAAAGAAATGACAACTACACTACGTGAATTCACAAGATAATTGACTGAGTATTCACCAAGACCACTGGTGGGCCCCCCAGTAGGTCGTGGCTACTCCTCAATGATGAATCATGAGCTCAAACAACACGATTTCAACATTTAAAATTAAAAACACGGTTTTACATAGTTTTAGAGAAAATGTCATGAAAATGGAAAAACAGAGCTTAACTATCCTTCACTATCTGTCTGACCACTTCTGTGGTATTTATAGAGGTTACAAGATGAGAGGTCAACCACTGGAAGGGTCGACCTCCTCTAAAAATAGTAAATTGCACTTAATGCGTCTTAACTACCAGTGGCTTATAGAAACTAAGCGAGCAAATAAATTCCTAGCATAATAACCCAATCCAAATTGTCAAAATCTAAGTAGATTAAGGCCACGAGCACAAGAAAAACCCATGTCTCTGATTTTCCCATCGTTGGTCACCGATATGATAACCGACAACTCGCCCACGGTTTTAGTGCAGGATGGAGTGTCGGATGGAGTACAGGATGCAGTGCTGGATGGAGTACTGGATGGAGTGTCTGATGGAAAAATGCCATGAAATTTTTCCCTATGACACATAGATCGCAAATTAGTTTCCTGGAATCATTAAAAAAAGTTGAATTATACTTGAAACCATCATAAAACATCAATCATACGTACATGTTGTAAGCTATGGCGATTTGATACAAAAATCCTTCAAAACTCTTCAAAATAGGAAAATGCACATATAATATTGGCCAAAAAGGATCTAATCATTATCATTAAATTAACCATATCACGAGCCCAACATTACCCCCACAACTAATATTTTGTAGGTCCCATTGGAAACAAAAAGGAATTTCCCCACATGACTAAGCTTGTTGCGAAGGATCAGCTTGAGAAACTTCTCCTTTTTGCCGTGAAGATTTTGTCTTGTGCCTCTTATATTGCTTCAATTGTGCCCTGAGGTTGTGATTATATTTGGTCATCTCGTCAACCAACCGTTGAATGGAATTCACCTTTTCTTGGAGGATTTCATGGCCATGGTGAAGATGCGTGTCCAAAGTCTTCCTCACTTCCAATTGTTGCAACAGCTAAAATTTTTCCTTTGTAACTTCTCAATGGTTGGAGTAGGATTAGATATCTCGGAGGAGGGATTATATCCCTTGAAATATGTAGAGTGTCTATCAGTATTAGGATGTGGGGTAGGAATCTATGAGGTAGGGGTAATAGAGGGTTTATAAGGAGAAGTAGGTTCAAATGTTTTCTTTCTATGAGGCTCCAATTCATCTATAGACACCTCCCTAAGTATTTTGTGAGGGATTTTGAGATCATAGGATACTTAGATAGGGTCCGAAGTGGTTAGTGGTTTTGCATAAGGTTTTCCTCTTGTGCTTTGGGTACTCTTTTGAAAGGGTCCTCTATTAAATCGATTAGCTCCCCTCCTGTTTTTGGGAATTGCAGGAAATCCTTGTTGAATTACTTCTTGTATATTTTTGGGTGTAGGATCAAGAGACGTTGAAGGCATCGGATGGTTAGCAATAGGCTTCTTGGTATTTTTTCCCGATGAGGTTGTAGGGGTTTCAACAAGTTTCTTGGATTTTTGTTCCGATAAATAAATGGCTTGTGTAGGAGGGTTTGGAGTCTTCGAAGAGTGGGGTTTGGATGGAGAAATAGTCCTTAGATCAAGTGTCTTTTTGCTAGTCTTGATTGTCAAGTGAGGGTTTGCAAATTGGTAAATGAACTCATCCCAATTTTTCCCTTGTTTTTCCAATTCGGCTAAGAAAAGAAGGTTGGTAAGGCCATGTTGAAAGAGGTTGTTGTGGGGATTGGTTACGTTCTTCCTCACTTGGGAGGACATCTTCTCCAAGCTCTTTAAAAAGTAGAAGGGAAAGTTCAATGGCTTATTGAACTGAAAGTGAGCTAATAATCAAAAGTGACAGACTTTAAATACATAATATCTACCTTCACATGTGATCAGGCTGGTGATGACTTTGAGAGGGTTAATTAGCTCCTCTTTTATCCACTCCTTGGAGTATCCTTTAGCTCCATAGATGTTCTGAAATTCTGGTTTAAAAATCCTCTTATAGCTCGATCATAGAAACTGGTGGTTTTTAAACCATCTAGCCCCAATTCTTGGAAGCTTTGTGGTTTTGGCTATGGATTCCTTAGAAACCCCATGCACGTTGTATTTCCATCAAAACCAAGGGATAATTACATTGAAATTCCATCATCATGGCCCTACAAGTGAGACAAAAAATACCCCCAACCTGCATGCAAAAACACTTCCCTGCACTGTGCAAACTCAGGGATAGTGAAGAGGTCAGCATAGGAAGATGGTTCATATCGCTTGGGCATGATGACAACATGGGAAAAATGGACAGAGGGTGAGCATGATCAAGATGAGGATAGGCACGATTTAGACAGGGCTAAGCACATTTAGCAGAGGTTGAGCGCACTGTAGATAGAGGTGAATGAATGAGACAGATGTTGAGCGTGTTTAACAGGGGCAAATGCAATGAGCAGAGGGTGAGTGTGAGGAATAAATGGAATAACCCAATTGAGAGATCCCTCTGTTTATGAGTGTGCCTAGGGTGGAAATGGTTGCATTCATAATGAATGTACACGCACGAGTTGCCATGTGTGAGCATCGATTTCGAATTTGAAGGCATGTTTTGGGGGAAATCATAATGATAAGAAGTTAGATCAATGTCCAAGTCTTTGACTTGGACATTTGATCATGAAAATGTCTAAGGTTTCCATCATTCAATCTTAATTTCCATGAACTAATTCAAATAAATGGCATTGATTCATGGTTAGTTGAAATCGTGGATTGTTACTGGTGTATACTTTCATATGGCACTTCGTCTGACACCTCATATGGCACTCCATATGGCACCTCGTATGGCACTCCATATGGTACCTCTGTGAGAAATGAAATTTTATTTTGCAATTTTATTTCTCCTGCAATGGATAGCCTACAGTCGCAAAATGATTTTGACAATTACAATAAATAGGAGCAGAGGCAGAGTGTTCTGTTATTGTTTTTTTTGCCACCATGCTTACTCAATACATTTCTTTATCTCACATAAGGCATGTAATCTCAACTCTGTAATGAATAGTCTGTAGCAAAAATAAACCTATTAAGTGGTCTGTTAAGGAAATGTACAACATGTTATCTCCCAAAATAGCACCGTCATTTTGGTAATCTTTAGGAAATAAGAACAGGTCCAAAATTTCATTTCAAAATTTTTTTGGGTGCATTAGATGGTCTGCTTTTCAAATACAAACTTGGAAAAATCATTTGATTTGGTCTTGGCATTCAAAATTTCAAATTTCAGGTTTCAGTGGTTAAGGCAGGCTAAAAAACGGTTCGTTAACCACCAAAAGCAGAGCTTTCCGATGGTTAACAGGCTAAATTTCGGGCTAGTTAACCACCGAAAGTCAGAATTTCCAGAAAAAAATGCCTTTGCGAAAAATCAATTTTCTCAGTCGTGGAATGTTCGTTTTGTACATTCAAATAGTTGATTTTTAACTACAGATCATAAGCTTTCCAGTGATTCAATCAGATTTGGATTTGAATCTAGGGAACATAGTCAAAATCTCCCCGCGAGATCAGATGTCAGAAAATGCTTTGCAAAACTGTTACAGGGCAGCAAGCTAATGTTTTTGCCCAGATCAGGATTTTTTGAATCCGAATGGTTTGAAATCGATTCTAATGGATAAATGGTGAATTATCAATTTAGATTTGAATGCTATTTGTGGGGGATAAGATAAGAAGAGGTGTTTTAATCATTTTTGGTATCGTTTTCAAAGGCAGAAATATCAGGATAGAATTACTGGGACTGTGGAGTTTATTTACCTTTGTTGCTCATTTACATTTACCAGAACTTATGATGGAGGGGATTTGAAGGTTGTGATTGATTGGTTTGAAGGCAAGTCTCTTTTAAATGTTCTCTTTCTTCTCACTTGGAAGCATAAAAGTATGACACTCAAGAGGAATTTTTCATGGTTAAAAAACTTCCATGTTCATCATCAATTCAACTCCATGGCAGATTATCTTTCAAAGGAAGCAATTGGAAATAGTACAGGGTGGCTGCACTTTGAAGTTTGAAGAATATCACAATCAAGTTCTGTCTACTTGTGGTTCTTTGTTTGTCTTTTAGACTTACTTTATCTAGTCAGATTGAATTCACATGTTTGTATTTTGGGAATGGGAGCACCTCTGGAAAATATAGAACTTATGGTCTTAACAACATTAACCCATTGAATCTTGATGATTTGTTTTCTTCTGAGATCGCATTGCCAGGGGTGGTAGATTTGGATCCTTTTGTTATTTCACACATGGTCACACAGATGCAGATTAATATTTCATTGCAGGGTCATTCTCATCATCAAAAGTAGTTGTCAATCAATACTTAGCTACTTCATGTGACAACACAAGTGCAACAAGCTGCAACAGATCCTCAAAGCCATGGCAACTCATTCTTTCAATTGTCTGTGTTTTCACCTTCATACAGTTTGGCATCCCTTGGTCAAATGTCATCATTCAGTGGAGATTTTCAGTGCCATAAACCCAATGAGTTTTTTCTATCTCCATTGTCAAACTCATGTCCACATGGTAGAATAAAGCATGATAGAGAATGTTCAAGCTAGCAATGGGACAACCAAACTAACAGACATAAAGGAAATAGGACCTCTTACACAGCAAACTGAAGTTTCCATCTCTGTACAAGGAGGAGCAGCATCACCAAAAAGTCCTTGAACCTTCAGCAAATTGACAGGGTAATCATTTTTGTCAATCTTAAACATTTTTAGAAGCTGAGCTTTTCGGTGGTTAACAGGCCCAGATTTTTATGCCCTTAACCACCGAAACCTGTTACAGGGTAGCAAGCTAATATTTTTGCCCAGATTTCATTTTTTCTCAACCAAATCTTTCGAGGTTGGTTTCTAAATATGCATAATAATTAAATACATCATGTTTTAGGTTTTATCTTGATGTATTTGATGGTTAAGAAGGTGGAAAAGTGAAAATGGTGAACTAGTTAATGAGCAGAAAAACTGTCTTTTTGCCAAAGGAGGCAAATTCGAATTTCTTATGGTGATTCATCAGCCTTGGAAGGATTTCTACATCTGTCAAAGATTTTGGAGGATATGGAGGCTATCAAGATAGAGTTTGACTCCTTAGATATGATCTTTTCCTATTTTGATTTGATTTTCCATTTTTAGAATTCCAGATCCATTTTTATAGGATCTCATCCTACACTTGTTTGGTTTGACTATTTTTAGCAAATCTGATCCATCTTTCAAGGATCTAGATTTCATCTTGTAAGGATATAAAGCCAAAGACATTTGGAGAACAAGAGGTTGGACTTTGGAGACTTTTTCATATTATGTATCTCAAAACTTCTCATTGTCATATGAAGTAATACAAGCTTCTTTTGCCATAACTTGTTCAGATTTCATCTCCTAGTCTATTATGTAATTTCACTTGGATATTATATTCATGTTGTTATGCTTGTCTAATGCCAGATAACTGTCATCTTATCACTACATTCATAAGTTTAACTCTGCAAGTATTCTTGTGATTATTGTAATTGACCATTCATATATGTTTATATGTGACTCTGGTGATATAATAGTTATTTCTTCATCCATCCCTTTATTTGTAAACTCTCTGAACATTTGTGGTTGAAAGCCTTGTCCATATTGATGTGTTTATGCATGATTTGAGTGAAGAAGTGATTCATTCCTCCGACTTGATCCAAACCTACACTTTTTATTGAGAAAATTGTTACCAAAAGATTAAGTTACCAGGCATCTCTGACTTACAGCCTAGGAGAGTTTCCTGGAGTGATAACACAACAGTTTATAACACACAGAGAATTATCATTTCAAAAATAAACTAAGTGATGATGTACTATCCTGTATCATTAAAACAATAAAAAGGGATTTTTTACAAAAGATTCTAAGATTTTACTTCTTCTAGGCAGTTTTATCATTTGTCAATTCATGAAACCCCTACCCCACACCTAAGTATTGTGGCACCTCACAATCAAAAATATAGGAAACCACTCATTTCTCCCAATATCCAAAGATTTACAGCTTGTTAAGTGTAGAGATAAATTTCATAGATTGGTCTGACGAGACGGTTAGAAGATGGCCCCACCTATAGGATAAGAGATCCTATATATAGATAATAAGAGGTAGGCGAGAGAGTTTCAAAATAGTCTCAAAGTTAGTTCCCAATGGAAAATTTATGGAGTTCATTAAACTTAACTTAATCATACATGCTTCATGTCAACTTTGTCTACAATTGATTCCATACATCAGGACAAGTTTAAAATTTTTATTTATTTTTGTCAGATTATCATCCTCGCTAGGTAGTGTTGGTCCTAAGGTCTCCGCCGCTAAACGAAAAATCTAGGCCACCTATCAGTTTAGAATGATTGCTTATTTTAACTCTTTTGTTGGTTGGCTAGAGGGTTATTCCATCAAGACAAAGGCAAGGTTGGGTTGGCATAACGATATGGATGAGGGCCCTCCTTGGCTGATGGCACACTAATGACAAACTAGTGAAATAATATAAAATAGAAGGAAACAACAAACTACTCAATGAATAATTTTTTTCAAGAAGTTCAATACTTAAAATATCATTTCAAGACATCAAACATGTACCAAAAAAAAAAAACTCCCACAGGTTGCAGAAAAAAAATCTTCACCAAAGCATTAGTTATTTGACAGGTTGCATATTAGTAAAAATAAGTCGTACAATAGCTGAAAGTAAATGAAATGTATGTTGCACAAATCAAAAACTGTATTCAAGATAAGAATGAAAAAACATAAAGATTTGAATGAAACACTGTTGTCAAGATTATGTTCACCAGGTAGAGAGATTTAATCCATGCGTCAAATGGGTCCAACCAATCTGTTGTATTGCTATTATTTCCTCAAAAACTTCGACCCTTACAATATCCAAAAACTAACTATTTAAAAGAGTTGCAGAGGATCCCATCCTTAGGGGATTGATTCCTCAATTTAGGGAACTATTTGTAAATCAAATAATTAACTTTACTAAGACATTGGACTTAATCAGCAAGAGTGTTTCTTATCACACACAAAAGACCACTCTCACATCTATTCTAGGAAAATGTTGGACTTAATAAAATAAAAGTACTACTGTCTCTACGACAGAACTGATGCATGTGCTAGAGCAATTGAGTGGCCGAAAATAGGCCTCAGAGTGATAGAGCAAAGCTCTTTTTTGAACGACGGCATGTCTGTGAGCTGTTGGAGGCCACTGGAGATAACTCTCTGTCTATACCTAAGCTTTCAGAAGCCAAGTTCACTCTGTTTTGACCCCGTTAGATGCCATATGTACCTATGAAATAGCTTTGATGGAATGGTTTTCATCCTATCGGGCACGAGGGGAGACATGGAGGCGAGCATCCAATCAGGAGACAGGATGAATGGATGCGAGGGTAGATGATGTGTGAAGATAGATGTCAAAGTGAGAGGAGGTGTGA
>CBVK0100971853.1:0-14653 GCA_900067695.1 Picea abies
AAGAGATACAATCTACAACACACCCATTGTAACTTCCTCTTCTTTCTCTCACAATATCCTCTCTCAGAATACAATATTCACAAAAATGATACATAGCCACAATATAATTCCCTCATAAAAGAGGGTTGCCTTCTAGGGAAAAAATCCCTAACATAAATTCTACCATCATATCTGTGACCTTATAATGAACATCCAGATTTACTATGAAATTACAATATACATTTACAAGAAAAAAAAATCCTTCGGGGGCTTCTCCCCCGAACCCCCGTAGGGGGGGAAATTCCCTCGCGTGGAGGGGTGTAGATTCTTATGGATTGTATAGTCTTCATGGGGTATAAACACGGTTGAAAACAAAGATCTCTGAATCAGGAAGACAATCAGGCTCCACAACCAATAATGGTGAAGAAGTGGAAGCATTACCTCTTGGGAAAAGAGACTATCATACAAACATATCATTATCCCCTTCAGTATCTATAGATTTAGATCACTATGCAACAAGTGAGGCATTACAAGTGGTTAGGGTTCTTGCAACAATTTCATTTATTGATGTGAGGCATTACAAGTGGTTAGGGTTCTTGCAACAATTTCATTTATTGATTAAGGACAATAAAGGAGTCACGAATAAACTAGCAGACATGCTCTCTCAACCACCATTGAAGAAGATTGCAGCAATTGGAATAATAATGTAGCTTGAGCCTTTCACTCATGAACTTCTAAGTGAAGAATATGAGGGAGATGAATATTTCAAAGGTGTATACAACCAAATAAAGGAGAGGGTGGTTTTTTTCATGGAAGGAAATGAATACCACCTTCAAGATGGGTTGTTTTTCAAGATGAACAAACTATGCATACCCCGAGATAGAAGATTTTACTTGATGAGAGAAGCACACACTTTTAGGGTTGTTGGAAATTTTGGTGTGACCAAGACAATGGTGAATATGCAACGGTATCTGTATTGGACAAAGATGTAGGAGTAGGTGGAAAAGTTTGTTAGAGGTTGCGTACTTTGCAGCACTAGCAATCCAAACAACTGGAAATTTGGTTTGTACATGCCATTAATAGTACCAAATAGACCTTGGGAGAGCATCTCCATGGATTTTGTTGGAGGTTTTCCTATGACCCATAGAGGCCATGACTACTTGTTCATTGTTGTAGAGTGTTTCAACAAAATGTGTGTGCCCATTCCTTGTAAGAAGACAATCTTTGGATGAGAAGAATCTGAACTATTTTTTAGCCATGTATGGGTACATTTCAGATTGCCAAATTCCATCATATCTGATCAGGATAACAGGTTCTTGGGCATATTTGGACAACGTTTTGGGAGAGAATGGATACTAAATTGAAGTACTCCATTGCCTTCCATCCTAAGAATGATGGACAAACCGAGGTAGTAAACAGGACGTTGGTGCAGTTTTGAGAGGTTATAAGAACAAACATCCAAATACTTGGGACGAGTGAATAATCTACATTCAACACTCTTACAATAGAGCCCTTCATTCTTCCACCAATAAGTCTCCTTTCAATAATTGTTTTGATTATTTACCTCTGTCACCATTTGATACTGTTTATGGACAGTAGAAGGAAGAAGCATGACTACAAGGAGAATAATATAAGGAAAGCACATTTGTGGACAACATCAGGCATATACATCTAAGGATTCAGGAGAAACTCAAGAAGATCTAGAGATTTTACAAATCCAGGCATGATCAACACGAGGAGGATCATATGTTTTGTGTTGGGGACTAGGTGTGGATTTATATTTGTAGGGAATGACTGCCAGGAACATAAAAAAAACTCAATCCCCTTAGATATGGATCATTTGAGATCATTGAACAAGTGAATGAGAATTCCTTTAGGCTAAAACTTCCACCTTATATGCATATCAGTTCATTGGTGAACATGGAAAATTTGAGGTTGTTTGAACCCTCCATGTTGGATGAGGAAGAAGAACATCAGGCTATTCCCATTATGGAAGACCTTTCACCTCATGGTCTTGAGGATTTGAAGGAAGACATAGTTCTGCAACACAAGGAGAATACGACTCGTAGAGGACAACAAGAAATTTGCTAGGTTGGTCTCAAGGTATATACTACAAGGAAATCAAAGTGGTATGAGAGGAACTAGATTGCAAGAAAATTACCTCATCTATCCTAAGAAAATTTTGGGGACCAAAAACCTTCCAATGGGGAGGTGTGATCTGAATTGTATTTGACAAGAAAAATTGGCTATCAACATAGGACTCTAAGATGATCATCACATGCATAGTTTAAAGATATGGATGAAGAAGGATATTTAATTCTTGGAGTGAAGGTCCCCATGCCATCACGTATGATTTCCATTTTGTATGTAATAGATGTAAAGTTAGGCCACATATTGTAAAGAAACAATGAGACTTCATGAGACCCTTTCCACGTGGTAGAAAAGACAAATAAATAAAGAATGGAAGGAATAACAAACTGAAGAGAAGCTTAAGCGTCAGGGACTCCTGACCTTCCATCTAACCTCTCAATCGAGACAATATGCTATAATATGTTTTCCCCACAATAGAAAAGGGGTTCTTTGATTGTAAATGATGAAAGAAGTTTCCCATATGTCACTAAGGAGCATAGAGATGAACCAGAGAACCTGTAACTTACCCATTGATGAATAATAAAGAGCCTATTTGAAGCCAAAAGAGTGTTGGTTTTCCCGTTTGGGTTTCCAGGGTAAATCATGAGTTTACGTGTGGTGATTTCTTTGTGGTTGTGTTGTTCATGAATGGCTAATGTGTGTACTATAACTCAATTATTGTTTGCGTATGGTTTAGAAAATAATACTTCATGCCAGTTATTGTCTGAGCTCGTTTCTTTGTTAACATGGTTCTCATAGGTTAGTAAACTAACTAACAACTCTTTAACCACATCCATATGTTGATTCAAAGGCTGGAAATCGACAACCCTCCTTCTTGAGGCGTTGTTATTCATTTGTGGGTTTCTAATTTCATTTTGAGTTGTTGCGAACATTCCCAACCTTGTTGGGCAGTTTTCCTTTGACCATAAATCATAGTTGTCATATCTATTGAAATTCAGGGTTGTTTGGGCAGTCATTAGCTATGCATGAAGCATATACACATTTTTTCCACTTTGCCTTCTATCAATTTCTCCCTAGATGTTTTCCTCTGTCGTTGAATGCCAAAGTCGAGTTATAAAACATGTCCTCTTCCCATGAATGTTACAGTTGACCTCCAAAATGTTTCATCTCGCCTTGGGTTGCCAAAACCGCCTGAAAATGTTTTTCTACACAATTTATTGTTGAATTTGCTTCCAAACATTTGTTTACACCATGGGTTATCGAATTCTCCCTTAGATTTCTTTCTTAGCTACTAGGAAGCAAATTCGACTGGTAGAGGTTTTTCCTGTTACAATTGGACATCAAATCCTCCTTTTAATTGTTTGTATTAATTACGGGTAGACCCATTCCGACTACGATTTTCGTTTCGTCAAATTCCCTCTCTCATTCGATTGAAAATCAATTATGGTCTACTGAAATCCACCCCATTTTGACTGGAGTCATTTTCTGGTCGGTTTGGCTTCTTGTTCGACCCAACTTAAGTCTAAATCTGACTTGGGTAATTTGAATTTAGTCTAATTCGACTTAGTCGACCTGACTCTTGGTTGACTCGATTGTAGCTATTTTTTTTTTCCTCTGACCCGATTGACATCAATCCAACTCATTTATTTTTTACTCAACTTCGGGTAGCTGACTCCATATTTTTTTTGGTGGAATTGACTTATGGTTTGATTGGTTGAGAATTTTCCGCCATCCAAAGAGCTAAGAATATAATTGCTTTACATAGAATTTTGTGTTGGTGAGATGGATAGGCTATAAGCTTCACGTTTATAGATTATTTAAAGTATTAGTTAATTAATGAATGATGATTATGATGAAGAATATCCAATGAGACCAATTGGTCTATTGCACCTTAAAAAGGTAAGAGATTACTTCAAGTTCTTTAAAATTGTATTTCTATGCTAAAAAAACATTAAGAGAAGCATTCTAAGATCACCATAGTTTTGGTGACTTAGGAGGTTAGGAAGGTTCATAATGTGGAAAATACTTTTTAATTGGGATCTAATATGGGTATAGGAAGGGAAATCCAAGAGGAAGTGCTTTTCATCGTCTACCTGCTTAATGTCACAAAGGTGACAAATTCTCTCATCCCATGGTGTTTTGGGAGTTTTCCAATGCCTAGTTTTACTATGTAACTCGTGAGAGTTTTTTATTATTTTAGAAATGTTGATTTTCTTCTTTGCACTTTTCAAAACTGATAAGTAATTTTGATCTTCTAAATTAGGGTTGACCACCTCCTTGCAGTATATTAATTTCCTTTTATCCACTAATTCTTTATCACACCCCATTTTCTTCTTAAATTTAGAAGTGATAATATTTATAATATTATCGATACTCTACATGATGTGGCTTATTCCTCAATGATTTATCCAAGATTTGGCATCTTTATGCCATCCCCGCTTGAGCCACTGGTGGTTTTGGCTAGAGTTTGAAGCAATTTTGGGGAGCCTCTTGTCATCCATGTTGTTTATCTTATTCTTGTACGTTAGGTATTTAATCATAGCAATGCTCTCAATGGGGGAAAGGCTCACTTCTATGAGGAGGATAGGATAGGGTGTATTTCCCTTAATTTTGAGATTATAATTTATAAAATTCTTTTGGATATGTACTATCTTTCTCCATAATTCTCTGTATATACCGCAACACTAAACTTCACATCCATATAAGATAACTGAAGTGACAAGAGTGTGAAATAGGAGTTTATTTTTATCCCAAATCCATAGGTATGCTAATTTACAATTGATTTCAAGCCCATAATAAGCTTTCCACCCTCCATTTATCCTTTTTTCAATGTTATAGTTCCAATTGAACTTGTGGTGGATATTGATTCCAAGATACTTGTATGAAGGAACTTCCTCCAATCTATTGTTGTCATAAACAAAAGTATCATAGGTGATCCTTTTGGATTTAATTATCATAACCTTTGTTTTGTCAGTGTTCACAGTCATGCGCATGCTAGAGAAGAAGTCCTTGAGGGTTATTAGTTGCTTTCCTAGGTCATAGGGACTCTTCTCCATAAGAACAATATCATCAACATAAAGAAGGAGGATGATAACTATACTAGCGAGAGTCAGGCCAACATATCATGCATCCTCCAAACAATATTCTAACTTAATAATACATTATTATATTTTAATTATTTAAAGTATTAAATTACTATTAATTAATACTTTAATAAAATATTAAAGTATTCAAAAATAGATTAATAATACATTTTTACATAAATACATTAAAATATTACATTATTACATTAAATAATTAATACATTATTCACATTAATAAAGTTATAATGATGGTGATGATGGTTCATACTGAAGTTATAATACATTGATAATGAATTAATATATTGACGTGATAATACATTAATGCATATATTAAATGTATTAATATATTAATGTCTAATGTAATGTATTAATGTATTATATAAATATAATGTATAAACTATAATGTAATGTATAAATATAATGTATATTATTACATTAATGTACAATATAATGTATTAATACAAGTATGAATTAATTAATATATTAATACATTATTAAATAAAGCATTGTTAAAGTATTAATGTTGGATATTGGGTTCAAAGCGACAAGGATCGAGTTGGAAACTTATCTAACATGCGTTGGTGGGGAAGATTGTTGGACATTAGGTTAAGTGCTTCCTGTGAGTTTTGCGACATGGGTTAATCCCCAATTAGTTAATACTTCTATTAACACATTATATTGTACATTAATGTAATAATATACATTATATTTATACATTTCATTATAATGTATACATTATAATGTATACATTATATTTATATCATACATTAATGCATTATTACATTAGACATTACATTAGACATTAATATATTAATACATTTAATGTATACATTAATGTGTTATCACGTCAATATATTAATACATCATTAAATAATGCATTGTTGAGGTATTAATGTTGGACATTGGGTTCAACGCTTCTGACCATTTTTGCAACATGGGTTAATCCCCTCTCGTGGATCCTAACTTTGATGATTGTGGCAAAGACTAATGCCTGTGATTTTTGATCTAACGAAAATCGTAGTCCAACAATTAATACAATAATGTATTAGATTGATATATTAATAAAGTATGAATTCAATAATAAAGTAATAATACATTTTGAAAGTATGAATACAATAATAAAGTATTAAAGTGTTACTAATTAATACATTAATAAAATATTAATAAATTCAATTTATGATTTATATTTTATTAAATTTATTATTAATAATGTATTAATACTTTAATTTATACATTACATTAATATATTAATTAATTAATACATTAATACTTTAACACATTAATGTATTTATGTATTAATGCATTAATTAATAGACCGTTATGGTTGATCATGGTTGACCTTCAACATGGATTACTATGGTTGACCATTACCATCATTGACTATGGTTGACCATGCCCATGGATGATCTTCGTAGACCATATGGAGATGGTTATGGTGGGCCATGTTGATTATGTTTAACTATGGTTTACTATGGTACTATCGCAATGCAATGTTGATAAGGTTTTTTTCCTCACATCACGACATTAGGTTTTGTTCGTCACACGACATCATGAGGTTATGGTCATCACATTGCAATGTAGGGATTTTGTTTATCACATTACATAGATGGAATAGGTTTTTCACATTCCGATTGTGGTTTATGTTCATTACATTGCAATGTTGTGAAATGTTTGTCTCATTGTAATGTTTGGCTATGTTTGTCACATTGTGACATTGGGTTGCGTACATCACATTGCAACAATGGGTTATGTTCATCACTTTCCAGCGTTTGGACATGTTTGTCACATTTTTACGTCGAGATAACCCTAACACATTGCAATGTGAGGATATGTTTGTCGCATTGTGATGATAGGGCATATGTTCCTAACATTGTGATGTTACTATGTTTGTCACATTGTGACGTTACTATGTTTGCCACATTGTGACATTACTACGTTCTTCACATTGTAACATTACTATGTTTGTCACATTGTAACATTCGATTGTGTTTGTCAAATTGCAACATCAGGGTGTGTTCATCACACGACAAGGTTGGTTTGTGTTCGACACATTATGAAAAGGAATTTTTTTCTAAGTTTTTTTTTTAATTCTAACAAAGTGTTTCCTTTGTTGACTATTGTTGATTATTGTTGACCATAACCAAGAGTATGGTTGAATATGGTTTTCCATGGTTGAATATGGTTAACCATGGTTGAGCTTGAACTCGACCAAATTTGAGTATGGGTGATCATGGTTGACCTTCACCATGGTTGATTGTGGTTGACCATGACCATGGTAGACTATGGATGACCATGCCCATGCCTGACCTTCCTAGACCATGTGGAGTTGATTATGGTGGGTCATGTAGAGTCATTTTTACTATGGCACTATTAGATTGCAATGTTGATCAAGTTTTTTTTGTCACATTGTGACATCAGGCTGTGTTTGTCAAATGACATCGTGAGGTTATGGTCATCACATCATGATGTAGGGTTTTTTTTTGACACATTATGGCATTGGAATAGATTTGTCACATTCCGAGACTAGGTTATGTTTGTCACATTGCGACATCAGTAAATGTTCATCTCATTGCAATGTTGGGCATTATTTGTGACATTGTGACATTGGGTTTTGTACATCACATTTCAAGAATGGGTTGTGTTCGTCACATTGCAACATTTGGAATTGTTTGTCACAATGTGATGTTAGGATATGTGTGTGACATTACAACGTGAGGATGTGTTTGTCACATTGCAACGACAGGGCTATGTTTTCCACATTGCAATGTTATAATGTTCAGCCCATTGCAACATTACTATGTTTTTCAGGTTGCAACTTCCGATTTTGTTTGTTAGATTGCAACGTCAGGTTATGTTCTTCACATGACAATGTTGATTTGTGTTTGATACATTTCTTGATTTATGGTATATTATATGTGAATAAAGGTTATTCAATAAAATTAAAAGCAAGGTTAGGAATGGGATCAAACAATAAAGTTAAATTTATGGCTTTAAACCCATTCCCATCTCTATCAATTAGAAAAAGGTGTTCATAATACTTAAATATTTGGTAACTTATTTCTTATGACTGTGATTAATTGGATGAAGGGGTTGCATGTTTTACATAATTCATGTTATTCTCTATATACAAGATTCAACTTCTTATTTTCCATTTTGATAGTATTTATTTTCATCAAGTTTTTAAAGAAATGAATTTAGTGAGAGATGACTTGTTAAAGGATATTTTATTGAATGTTGGGTCTTGGCATATATGGGAGGAGTTGATGGTCACGAAAATGAATATGACCATATCATGGATTTTAATTTTAACGTATAATGAAGGTTAATTGAATGAGATAATTTGAATTCTTTTGTTTTCTTCATATAAATCTTAGGTGAATTGAGAGTTAATTTTAAAACTATTTATTTGTATCTTCTTAATATAAATGAAAAGGATGTTTAAAATTTCAAATCATTAATAAAACAGAAATATAAATTAATTATATATAGAAATAGGAGAAGAAAGTAAATTTATTTTATATAACTAAATTAATAATTAAAAATATATTTTTAAAATAAATAACATAATATTCTTTAAAAATATTTATGGATAAAATATATATTTTAATGAAAAATATGACATACTTATAAATACATTAAAAATATAACTTCTTATATAATCATGAATAGGACATATATTTTAATGGAAAAGATATGAAATACTTATAAACACATTAAGAATGTAACTTCTTTTAGAATATAATTAAAATTAATCTATTTTAGAGAAGACATTGTTTTCTACAATGAAATTGAAATTAATTTATTTTTATAAATAATGTTATTTAGCTATACAAAAATTAATGTCAAAGTGATTTTTTTTCTATATTTATATTACTGCAATCTATGCGTAACATTTAGCAGTCCAATTATCAACTATAAACGTACATTCAAGAATCCTTTGCATATCATATTGTTTGGCTCCATCCTCTTCCATCACTTCTAATCTAGTCTTCGTATAAATTTTTCCTGTAAAGTTCCCTTTTTGTCCGAATGCTTTACTTTGTAGCATTTTTATAGTATCGTAGGATAAATCAGAGATATATCTAGTTTTAGATCAATATAGTATACAGTCTTCCACAGATTCCACTTATTAAGATATTTACATAGGTGAAATTTCAGGTTATAAAAATACATTGGTCTTCATTGAAATTGAGAAAATTTTCACGAATTCTATATGCACAATATTGTTCAAATCTGGAATTGGAAAATTCCCCTCAAAATAAAACTCTTTACCTAGCTCTCTGCCGAAAAAAAAATTCCCACCTAGGATAACCTATAAAAAAAAAAGAGTGGATAGGCCCAAATATTTTCCACCTTTGCTACAGAGGCATAGAGATAGATGACCACCTCTTCATTGAATGTTATTTCACCCGACTCATTTGGGAAAAAATTGTTCAAGACAACCATATAAAAACAGCTTGGACCAAGACCTCTATCTCCACGTGTCTCGACCACTGGATTTCATCCGAGAAATCTTACAAACCCCTTCCTCCTCTTGTCAACTGGTACATTTGGTTGGCCAGGAACTCAAAATTGTTTGATAATAAGTCTCCTTCTATCATTGTTGTAGCTTACAAAGCTCTCAGACTGCTACATTCTTGGAAAACCATCTACCCGGATCCTGTCAAAAGAAGAGTTTAAACAAGCCACACTTCACAAATACTCCTCGACGGGATGGTTCGATGGTGCAACCCATCAAAATAGAACTCTTTGTGGTAAATGGGCTTGGATAATGCAAAATACAAACTCAATTTATAGATGGACTCTATGTTGTAGCCTAGGTAGCAATACTAGGGTAGAACTTATGGGTGCTTGGAGCACCCTCTTCTTGGCATCCATAATACACATAAAAAACCTACAACTAATTGGATACTCCAGAATAATTATTGATTGGCTAAACCACCAAGGCAAGATAATACCATCACCCTCTTGGCATGGAAAGATAGAATCAGATCACTATTCTGCAACTTCAATAAACTATCTTTCACTCACTCATCCCATGAGTACAATAGGGAAGCAGATCGACTATCTAAGACTTCTCTTCAAAGGGAAGCATGAAATCTTTTATTCAATCAATGTCTGGATGGCCACAAAGGTCCAACATATTCTTTAAAAAATTCTAGTACAAAATCCTCCTCAGCATTGTCCGAACAATCCAGCTTTTCCAAACTCCTCTTAGATGATGAAATATGATGTAATTCTCCTGATGTAGTCCTCTTTCTTTGATTTGATCTCTCTCCAATTCTCTTGGCTTGTAGACCATTTTCCTAACGAAAGATACCTATCAATGATATCTCTCTGTCATTGTATTCCTATGTGAGAACATATTATATTTTCAATATAATTGAAGAATTTTTCTACTGGAAAAGATTGCACCAATCAAAAATAACAAATAATTAATTAGTTAATTTAAGGTAGACATTAATCCACGCCCAAACATATTAATCCAAGAATTTATCTCAATCGTTGCCACTAACCGAAAAAATATTGTTTACCTCTTCCTCTAACTCGGAATTGAATCTCAACTTCAATTTCTGGATACCACTTCCCTGAATGTATATATAATGGACCAAGGACTATCAATATAGTGCTGGAACAAACATAATAAACATACATCAAGGCCTCATTTAACTCGAATTACACAATTATGAAGTATTCTTTCAAATTATTTGAAACACCTTTCACATCATTTTATTATTGAAAGTAAAATGCATCTTTCTCCCCTTCCACAAAAGAGATATTTGGTGCAAAGGAAACATCCTAAGTTGCAGAGTTTAAAAAAATGTCAAAGCAGTGGATATACATCTAAAAATGTGAAAGAAAAAATATAGAAAATGAGGTAATATACATGTTTCTAAACAAGAATTGAACGAAGAATTGAATCACCCTCAGGAAATTACAACTAATTATCATTATATGCAAAGGAAAAATGTTTTATTAATCTACCTATTGGAAATTCAACACCCCAAGGGTTCTCGAAATCACTTTTTAAAATATATATAGGCCTAATTTGAACCCACTCAGAACAAAACCAAGTTTTCCACTTTAGCCATTTCAAACGCTATGAAAAGAGCATCAAACAAACATAGACCAAATATAATAAATGGTTTCCACCTTTAGCCATTACAAACACTATGAAAAGAGTGTCAAATGGAAACTAAGGAGTGTATGCTTCAGGTTTCACTACCAATAACTCTTTGGGAACATTAAATACTGACACCCACAACTCCTTCACTTCTTCTTCTTCTTGTAGATCCATACTTCCCTTGATTTGAATAACCCAACCATTCTCAATGATCTTCAATTCAACATCAATTTTAGATTTGATGTTTCTGAGTTGAGACAAACAGCCACAGGAAGAAAAGGAGAAAATGTGGGAGATATGTGAGACGATTGAGTGACTGGGAAACCTTATATGGAACTCGTTGGTTGATGATAACAAAGGATAAACCAGAGGTAATGAGTACTAAAACATTTCCATCCATTGTTGATCTTTCTGATTCAAAAACCCTTATCAATCACCCTATGTGGTCCTACACTCTTCGACAATGTCTTTGAGATGATTCACATGATTTCTATATTTTCTAATTTCTATTGTTTTCACATGCTTTACATTATTCAACTTTTTCTTTTACAATTTCCACGCTTTGTGCACATGAGTCAGTTCTTAGAGTAATCAAATTTCCTAGGTGGGTACTTTAAACACAAATGGAAAATATGCTCGCAACAAATCTATGACTACTTAAATTGCTCAAAATTATTGTCAAAAATTCAAAATATTTGAAAAAAATCAACATATCTCAAAAAAATTCAAAACATCTGAAAACCAAATCAAAACATAGCCACTAGGGTTCTTTCCATAGTGATTCATCTACATGATTGGATATGTCACTGTGTTTATGGAGCCAAGTGTTCATGAGCAACATCCAGCCTTGTAGTTGTGTCTTCTGGCATATCATTCTCTACGCAGTTGTCTAGACATGTCTAGAGTTGATCCATCTCGATGTTGGAGTGGCAAGATGGCTGAAATCGAGTAGTTACTCATATTTTCTCCTCATCACTCCTCATCTTTGCTTCATTTGGAGATGAGATGAAATCTAAAATGCCTCCCAATGTGGTGTCTCCTTAGTTAATTGAAACACTTCATCTTTTCTCCTCATCGCTCCTCATCTTCGCTTCATTTGGAGATGAGATGAAATATAAAATGCCTCCCAATGTGGCATCTCCTTAGTTAATTGAAATGATTTCCACACTTCATACTCATAAAAACCAAATTGAAACGTCATCCATGACACGCTTCAATCCTCACATAGTCCAATTCTAAGTTAATCACAATAAAATGGAATCTGTTAATCACCTACATGTGGAAATGAGTTGGCCAATAAAGTAATTTCTTAATATGATTAAGTAAATGTGAAAAAGTAAACACAACGTATTCCTTTATAAAATCCAAGAACTTAATGCTTGAAATCACAACTCTCCATTTATTATGACAACGAAGCATATTCCATTCATATTTAATCTTCTCCATAGAAAAATATTTAAAAATTAAAAACCTATTAAATGCACTCATTTCCAATAGGTATATACCTCTCTACGTAATAATATTGTGTACAATAACCTAATTACTAAAAAAAAATGCACATTTCTAACCTAATATTATAATAACATATAATATGATATAAATTGGATATTTTATTTTGTTTAGTATTAATAATATTGTTAATTAATTTATTATTCTATATTATAAAACATTCATTTTTTTGGTATTATGAGCATGAATTATTTAGTCATTATTTTAAGGTATTGGATTATGGGAACTCCAAATCTTTTTAAAACTACGATAATATGATGCACCAAAAATATAATTCTCACCCCTATTAAGCAATTTTTAACTTGAATTAATATTATTAATCATTTGGACCATGTGAATTCCATTATATTTAATTGTGGTTGAATGGTTTATATGTTGAATTCTATGACATGTATACCTTCTTTTCAAATTGTCAAACATATGTCACAAATCTACCGTTAGCCCCTCTACTGAAGTTGTTTATCACGAAATCGAGATGCAAAATATGTCAAAGGACAAGGGGTTTCATATGATATTGTGGTTGTGGGTGAGGCACCATATGTAGAAACGTATGGGGATAATCTTAATTTGACTATTCCCTTAGGTGGAGGTGACACGATTAAGAATGTATTGGCTCCTTGAAATGCCTTGTAATCTTGATATATGGAAGACCACTAGTTATTAAACCTTACTGCCATTGGTTGATGCTTTTGTTGTGGTGTGGCTTCGCACCGAGGGCCGAATTTAAATTAAGTGCATTTAAATCTTGATATATTGATCTATTAATGGTAAAAAAATTTTTGGCGAATTGGACTCATTATTGTTTTATTGTGTTCTCTTATAGGCTTTAAATTTTTTAAATTCTATTATGTAATATATTAACAATTAATAAATTAAATCACATTGAATATTTGTAAACATTACCAATACTATTAGTTTATTCTTTTTCTTTAAAAAAAATTATAAATATTTATTCCACTCTATCTCAACTTCACTCCACCATATTTTTATTTACACATTAATTATTTCCAATTTTTTTTTTATACATTAATTATTTTCCATATTCTTTTTTGTTTTGGTTGAAATTGTTTATATTCTTCTTTAATTCTAGTATGTAAAAACACATTTTATGCTTTTCCAAACAAAAACTAACTATGATGTTTATATTCTCTTGAGAATATTTCAGATGGACATCTTCTCATTGCAAAATCAACGACATACATAGCAATGGTGGGTGCACTAGCACGACATACACTTTTCATTCGACATCTTGTTGATGACCTCCAACTACATAGAAGACAATTTCAAATCCATGTTATTCATCTTGGAAGGGGGAAACTTTCAAGACCGAAGATTAAAGAAGAACTTGCTGTAAAATTTAGTATTTTTGATCCACAAGCAATATTCATCTCTTCTTTTCATACAATCAACTCATTCTCTAAAGGATTTGAAATAATATATGATAGTGTGAAAGACACATTGTAACATGAACCAAAACATTACTTAGCTCAAAAGGTCTTAAAGCTCATGTTGACAGGTCTACTAAAGCAAGTACAAGTAGAACAAACAAAATTTGTGGTATTAAAAGCATACCATCGAAAACCCATTAAAGGCATAGTTGAAGATGGTGAGAGATTTATCTTAAAGCTCATGTTGAGAGATCTACCCAAGTAACTGCAAGTAGATAAGAAACATTCAAGGCATTAAAAAAAATTCAATGAAAATCCATTAAAGTCATAGTTGAAGACAATGACTATTTCTAAATTTTGAACATAACCATCTTTTATTACTTTACTTTGTCTTGTATAACATGATATTCCCACTTGTAGGCATGTCTATATCCTTCCTATATATATATATATATATATATATATATATATATATATAT
>CBVK0100971871.1:0-13218 GCA_900067695.1 Picea abies
ACATTCTTCTCTTCTAATATTTGACGATAATAAGAAGACAATGCATTATAGTATTGAATAAAAGCAACTTGTTTATGTGGCCAGATTAACTCACGGATTTGATTGTTTAATTTGGTGAAACAAATATTGAAAGACTTTATGGTTTCACCATTATTAAAAGATATGTTATTATATTCCCGTAATAAATCTGTTGGGTTCTTGGTCTGCCCATATGTTGATTTAAACTATTAAGTTAGTTCATTCCAAGTCAAAAAGAATTTAGGAAGTAATTTGAAGAAATTTGCAACAACTTTCCCTTCTAAAGAATTAACAAATAAGAGAATACAAGTGTCATTATCATTTGCACCTAAAATATGGCATGCATTAGAAAATGCAATTAAATGTTCTTTAGTGGAAATAGTGTCATTTCTTGAGAATTCAGACAAATGATCCTTAAATTTAGGAAGGGGATTTTCAATTGGAGAAAGATTTAAAGGTAAAGACACAAGCCATGGGGTAGTGGTTGCATCTCCTTCAAACTAAAATAAAACAAACCTCTTAATAACCTTGGCGGGATTTGTGGTGGATTGGAATAGAATATAATGACTAAAGATACTTCCAATTATTGATGAAGGAGAGGCTTGTGAAGAAGAGGGTGAACTAGTACTAAAAGAAGTGCCATAGGATGTCATTTTGAAAGTGATAGGAATTAAAGATATTTATGAACTATAAGAATCAGATAAGGATCTTCGATGTTTAGATTGTTGACTTTCTAAAACAACCATTCTTCTCCCTACTTCAGATACATGATTAAACTAAGGAGATATACCTCTTTTTCTTTGAGAAGAATGATATTTGGAGGAAATGTAACAATATTTTATCTAGGAGGATGATTTTGGTCTTATCTTTGCCAGGCTTCCCACTGTTCACAAATTCTCATGTCTCTAGCAATAACCTCCCAGGAACAATGAAGTTCCTCATGATTATGGGCAGTCTCTAAAATCACATTGAATAAAGTCAAATAAATACGTATTTGATCATCTAAACCATCTTCAATGTTAGGTTGTTGTACAATAGGCCAAGTCATGAAATCAGAAAACAAGAAGAAAAATAAATAAAGAAAATAGAGTATAGATACCAGAGAATTATGGACAAACTCCCCAGTATGGTCGCCAAAAGAATGATGATGAAAAGGAATGGAGATCCTTATACCAACATTTTCGAATCTTGCTAGGATACAGAAAGATAGACATGAGTCTTACCCTATGTTTATATCCTTTAACAAAAATATTGATTATTCCTCAAGTAATATGTACTTGGGCCTAATGGTGTCTTATATGTTTGTGTTTTTTATCAAAGAAAAATAAAAAAATGCTTATAGCAGATTTAAGAAATAATCATAATATAAAATTTGAAATAATAAATTTACACATGAAGAATAAAGATGAGACCAAAACCATCAAATGATTTATTAATTTAGTTATGAATTACAACCAAAAGTTTTCTTTTCATACCCCTGAGTGGGTAAGGACCAAAGTAAGGCTTAGAATTCAAAGGTAGAATGTTACATCACACAGATAATACTCGTGTCTTGTAAGTAAGACCAAGAATGAGAAAAATTGGATCAACAAGCCACAATATGTCACTATCTTAACTTTGCAAAACAATTCTAATTAGCAATGAAAACTAATTTAGAAATCAAATAAGAATTAACATACTATCAAAGAAAATGATCAACCATATGAACCATGCCAACAATATATGCTTCTTAGTCCTTCTTATTGCCACCTTCAGTAAAACCCTACTACCAGCAAGAAGATTTCATCCTGTAAGTGATTAAAAAATGAATGGAATAAAAATAATCTCACTTTAGAACAAGAACAAACTTTATATGAGTTTGTCCTCTATTTTTCTCTCTTTTCTGTCCCTCTTTAAGTCCTCCTTTTATCCTCCATAAGTTTGGTAGTTACAACTACTTTTACTTAAGTTATTAAATAAATTTTAGCTAAATAGGGACAACTTATAAATAAATATTAATAAATAATGATAAGGGTATAATAAATACTAACTAATAGGTGGGGACCCCCTATGCATCCGTATTGTTTTATTTCAAAATATCACCTTGTTCCTCCATAATTTAAATATGCATCCCATGTTATCCAATCATTATCACATATAAATATCTAATCAACACACGAATAAAGTATTTCAAAAATATACTTGTATATCCCATTTCAAATATATGTATTTATATGACGCGTTGATGAAAAGAAATGGCTATCCTAATACCAACACTTTTGAATATTGTTGCGCTAAGGCAAGATAGTCGATATTGTTACCCTATGTTTATAGCCTTTTGCAAAAATCTCAATTAATCTTCAAGAAATATTCTCTTGAGATCAATGTTTTCTTTTATATCGTGTTATGATAAAGAAAAAATATATTTATATCAGAAAATATAAATAGTTTTGATGAACAATTATGAAAATAGAAAATATGAAATAAGATCACACATATAATCCAAATTGAGACCTCAAAACCATCAAGTGATTTCATTTATTCAGTTCTGGAATACAACCAAAAACATTCTTTCATACCTAGAATGGGTAAGGACCAAAAAAATACATAGAAGTCAAAGATAGATCATCACATAGATGATTGATGTCTTCTAAGTAAAACTAATACTGAAAATTAACCGGATCAACAAGCCAAAATTTTCCACTATCTTGATTCTGTACAAAATTCCTAATTAACACCGAAAATCAATTCAGAAATCCAATAAGAATTTACAGACTATCGAAAACAGATGATCAATCTTATAAAGCATGTCAATAATCAATGCTTCTTGGTCCTCCTTATTGCCACCTTCAGTAAGACCCTGCTATCAACAAGAAGTTATTAGCTTTTAAGTATTTCATAAATGAATGAAGTAGTAATGTAATCTCACTCTAGAGCAAGAGGAAACCTTATCACAATTTTTGCCTCTATCTCTCTTTTTGCTTGTCCCTTCAATTCTCCTTTTATTCTCCCAAAATTAGTTTTGAGTAGTTTCAACTACTCTTAGTTAAGCTATTTAAATAACTTTTAGTTAAATAGGGAAAACTAATAATAAAATATTAATAAATAATGATAAGGGTATAATAAATATTAACTAATAGGTGGGGACCCCTAACAACTCTTTGTTTAAGTTTCAAAATATCCCCTTGTTCGTCCATCAATGAATATGCATTCATCAAAGCATAATTATAAACATACATCCCAATCAAACTATATGAAATATTTCAAAACACACTTGTGACTCCAAAATACTATATATACATATGCATGCCCAAAATTAAATAAGTCAACAAGTTGTCAAAATATGTTGTTGTTCCAAAATATATAAAGTTTGTTTGTTGTCTAAAACACTGTTGTCTAAAATATGAATGAAATATGTCCCAATAGTGCAATTAGGGTAGATAACATCATAAAATCAAAAATCATATTTTTTGTGTGAGGCAGTTTGCATCTGTCCACTTTCCTTTTACCTTTTTACCTTGGGAATCTGTGAATTTTCCTTAATAGAAATTTCACCTTTAACTATTGATGTTTTTAGATGCATATCTTCAAAGGGGGTGTGTCCATCCTCATGTCTAGGGTGTTGTGAATATGAAGTGATTGAGTGGGAGGATGCTTGAGATTGGTCGGAGCCAACAAAATGGGTAGGGCGCTTGCCTTTTCTAGGCTTTGGTTCTTGGGTTTTGAAAGTTTTTGGCAATGCACATGAATACATATAATCAATAGGCTAAGGAGGTTTCTTAAGAGGAGGTGGTAGTGGAAATGGTAAAGAAACTGTTGGCCATCCTCCAACATGAGAGGAAGGAGGATGTACAATATCATTCTAGCCATCATTGATTGGGATCTCAGGTGGTAAAGATACATGTGGCTCAACTGGTATGATAGAGATGCTAATATGGGGGTGAAAAGGTGGTTGTCTATGTGGAGGAGGAGGTTGGAAGGTTCTTTTCCCAGTTAAGTTTAAGAAACCAATTTGTAAGAGTTGATTAAACAATATTAATCAACATCAAAATGAATTGAAAAATGAAGCCTTTTGTTTCCCCCTTACCAAAAATATTTTTTCCTTCTTCCTTTGCCTCTATTTCCTTTTCCATGGTTACCTCTATTGAAAAATATCATCTATAAAGTATAAGGCTAAGTTAGAGTATGAATACAAAAACAAGTTAAACATCAAATACTATTTGCATAAACATAGTTTAGAAATAACTCTAACTTGACAACAAGAAAGCATGCATAGAGAAAGAATAGACATAAATGGATAACTTTAAGAAAAACTTTCATCTCTGCTTTGAAATACTTCAAATCCTCATACAACTGGTCATTATTTAAGAACATGGGAATTTTAATGTAATTGAGAATGTGAGGGGTTTGTAATGTATCATAAGTGAAATTTAATGATGAGGAGAGTAATGTTACATGTTCAAAACAATAACACATCAATCATAAATCATGTTCTAATATCCAAATATCTGTCAATAATCATCTCACACATGTCATGTCAAATATCCCTTCATAACTTCTATCATATCATATCTATTGTCACCGTCCAAGAAACCATTTAAATGCTTATGTATCGGGAGGAATAAACATGGATTAAATGAAAATGAAATTTAGGAACCAAGAATAATTCATGTAAAATGAGGGTATGGAGGGAATTGGCCCTGGACAATTATTCATTTTTCAAAATATAAATATGATTTAATCTAAAAATAAAATAAAAAAATCACTTTGAAATACATTCCTCTCCAAAATTTGTCCTCGACCATAATATTTTATTCCTTTGCTGCCAAAATCCATATCAATCGATGGAGTTTTTTTTTTTTTTTAATTTCATACAACATGAGAAGTAAAGATGGAATTGAGAAGTAAAGATGGAATTTAAAAATAATAAATGTTTATGGGAATAAGGAAATAACTTATGTAAAATGGAAGAATGAGGGATTTGGTCCTGCATGAAAAAATTAAAACATTTCTAAATCACAAAAAATATTTGAGTTATATTTCCTTTCACTTCAAATATTCATTCCCATAATTAATAACCATGATTTCAATAAAAAATATGTATGTACAAGCAATGTAACATTTGAACATGGCTTTCATATCACTTAGTGTCTATCAAAATAATACTCACAACAAAATTTATAAAATCGGTGCACAATCCTTCAACAATATAGTGTATCAACCAAAATGAGTCTTCTTTGGTTGAATAATTTTAGTCTAGCCTCAAAAGCATAACACTCAAGTTATAATCTATCAAATAATCTGTTCAATTAAGACAATAATTGTATCATATATATGGCTCATTCCTAACTTAAATATATACAACAAAGGGATTCAAAATTGTGTTGTATCCCCTTTCACAACTGCAGATTCGATATTTCCCAAAAGAGTGTAGAGATTATCAGCCTGAGATGAATACACAAACCCCTTACCAATTTGATATTTTTCCTCAGCATGCATAGGCTTAAAACCCTAGGGCTTTAGCAATAAAATAATTTGATCAAGGACTCAGTTTCCACGATAGTTTTTTTTTAAAACATCAACCAACTAAGGCTCTGGGAAAAGATATGTGAGACCACCTCCAAATAGACAGGTTCAAAACTGGATAATGTAAATATTACCCTTTTCTTTATTTGAAAATAAATTAACCCTGACTAGAAATTAACATTTCCTTGCGAAAGGGATGTAGAGGTGTCAAACCAGATAGAGAAGAAAAAAATCACATAAAACGAGGTTCAAGATAGGACGTCTTCATGTTGTGATCGAAACTTTTTAGAAACTCAGAATTAATCATGAAATAACACATTCAAGAAACTCATAAATCCTCGAGTAAAGGTATTTTGCAATAGGGTTTTACTTGCAACAAATTGGATGACAAGGCAATTTTCAAGGAAGTTTCTCATGATGTATGGTCGGGTGAAATAAAGGATGGTTCAAAACCTTTGAATAGGAAATGAAATACATAAATAGGGAAATCCAAGAGTCTTTTACACTCTTCGACCTAGGATTGTGGCTTGTTTGCGAGTTTGCGATTCAACATATAGCGACTCCACATGGTAGGCAATTTAAATCGGCCATAACTGAAGAATCTCTAGTTATGTTAGTATCACATTTTGAAAAAATTGTCAACTTCCTCTGATGAAATCTTGCAAAAGAAAATGTATGGAGGGAGAATAGGAAAGAAGAAGACGGGAATGAATTTGTACATCATGTATCAAGAAGAACCCGCAAGTATGGCAACTACCACATGCGTAGTGTTACAGACCCCAAGAAGATCACATGTTTCTCTCTATTCCTTAAAATCTTGTAGCTAGCAGGACAAAGTAAGTGTTTTATGTGATCTAATTTGACCCAACCATAATGTCAAAGAAAACAAAAAATCCAAAACTGATAAGAGTCTAAAGAAAATTAGTTGTACAAACAAGAAAACAAATAAACAAAACAAAGAAAAGTATATACAAGAATCATTTAAAATATGATCAATCAAACCATTCAGGTTCAACATAATTTTTCAAATGTGAACCATTTGTTGTGTACATAAATAATTACTCTTCCATGTCCTTTAATAAGTATGATTTATTACTTATGGTAGAGGTGATTTTGTATGGACCCAACCAAAGCTTCTGAAATTTAGAATGTTTTCCTTTGTCAGCGTGAGAAAAATTCCAAAGCAAGACTTTCCCATCAACTCTAAAAATTGCAGATTTAGCTTTTTTATTGAAGTATTTTTTACCATTTTTCTTCCTTTTCCTCATATTTTCTAAAACATGATTTCTTTGTTCTTCCAAGGCAAGCAAAGCATTTATTCTTTGTGAAATATCTATCGTGTTCAACTCTTCAACCTATAATGCTAGTCAACGTGAGGTAAGTTCAATTTCTACAGGCATAATAACTTATTGACCATATAAGAGATGAAATGGAGTATGGCCAATACTAGATTTAGTGGTGGTTCAATCTTCCCAGAGTGCATACATGAGTAGTGTGTTCCACTGACGAGGTTTATCGTCTATGATCTTTTTCAAAGTTTTGACAAGGTTTTTATTATTTGATTCAGCTTGCCCATTTCCTTGTGGAGAATAGGTAGAAGAAGTAAAGTGTTTCACACCAAATTTACTAAGAAATTGAGTGATCTTGGCTAAAATGAAAGTTGGTCCATTATCTGAAATGATTTCAAGAGGAAGACCAAAACGAGAAAAAATGGTAGATTCCAGGAAAGAGATGACCTTCTCATCTTGTGCACGCTTGAGAGGTACAACTTCATCCCACTAGGTAAAGTAATATGTTGTTGTCAATATAAAATTTTCCTATAGAAGATGGAGGATTAATAGGACCAATGAAATATAAACCCCATTTAGAAAATGAAAAATCAGGAAGAACATGTTGCAAAGGCATGGCATAAAATTGTTCCTTACCAACAAATTTTTGACACTTATCACAAGCCCTTGTAAATTTGAAAGAATCTCTAAAACTGAAAGGCTAGTAATACCTTGTTCTCAAGATTTTAAAGGCAATGGATTTTGCTGCAAAATGATCACATATATGAACATTTGAATATGCCGATCCATGATTTCTTTTAATATTTTCTAGGTTGCAATATCATCTATACATCATAACAACAACCCATCAACATATCTTCGAAATAGAGAATTTCCTAGGATCGAATATTTATAGGATTCAAGGTGTAACCTCCTACATTAATGAGATTCTAGGTAATCAAGACACTTTTGGAATTGCAAGTAAAACACAAGGTCCTTATACCAAGGATGATCAACAAGATCAATACTTCGATTTTCAATATAGAACAGTGTTGATAATTCATTTTCATCACTTTCAAAAGAATCACTTGGTTCATGATGTTGAGCCAAGTGAAGTGCTAGGTCATGTCCCTTAATTTTTTTTGATGTCGTGATCGTCAAATCATGTTATTGAATTTTCGCAAGCCAATGTGCAAGTTTACTTGAAAGATGAGTTTGTCAAAGTAAGAACTTGACAACATGTAAAGGGACTTTTACCTGCCTGTTCTTGCTAAGAATGAACTGGTGAAATTTTTCTATAGCCTTAACAAAAGAAAATTTGTGTTTTTGAATAAAAGAATATTTGATTTCATCATCAGATAGGCTCTGGATCATGTAAGCTACACGATCTTCATTGTTTTGATCATCATTTTGCAGAAGAATAAAAAACATTTCTTCTTCTATTGAGTTCGTATAGATAATGAAGTCTTTGTCAAAGTTTGGTTTTTCCAAGACTGGTGTAGAACTAATTGATTTTTTAATACCCATGAAATATTTTCCAACATCCTCGGTCCAAGAAAAATATTGATCTTGTTTCACCATGTTATGGATAGGTTTAACCATTACATTGAAATTGGGAACAAATCTTCTAATAAAGTTAATCATTCCCATAAAATATTGAATTTTGTTTTTAGATGTAGGGGTTGAAATATTTAAGATTGTGGTAACCCTCTCAGGATCAATGCTAATTCCTGAATCTGAAATGATGTAACCGATAAGCTTACCTTGAGTGACACCGAAAATAGATTTCGAAGGATTTAAGTATATGCCAAATTTTCTGCATCGCAAAAGACCTTTTTAATATGATCAAAATGATCTTATGGGGTTTTAGAATAAACAATTAAGTCATCAAGATAAATTTGAATTATCTCTCCGATAAGATATTCCAATGTTGTTTGCATAGCTCTCTGAAAATTAACACCTACATTAGATAAAACAAAATGATTATGTTCATAAGCAAAGGTTCCCCACCTATTTTTGAATGTGGTTTTATACTTGTCTGTCCTTTTGACTCTAATTTGATTATAATATGAAAAAGAATCAAGTAAAGACATCATTTTTTATCCTACAACTTGCTACAAAATCATTTCCATATTGGGAAGGGTAAAATTATCCTTCACACTAGCTCTATTTAGCACACGAAAATCGACACATAATATAATCTCATTTGTCATTTTCCGTATGGGAACCATATTGGACACCCACTCAAAATATTTAATTGGAAAGATTAAGTGATAATTTATTAACTTTTCCACTTATTTTCTAATTGTAGCTGGAAGTGCAGGATTAATGGGTCTCTGTTTCTACCTAACAGGTTTATCTCATTCCTTAATCATAATAACATGCTGGATGATACTAGGATCAAAACCTCGAAGATCCTCATAAGACCAGGAAAAAATCCCTCTAAAATCATGGAATAAATCCATGAATTTCTCTTTCTTCTTCAGAACATTGGGCTCCTATTTTTAGAATCTTTGGAGTCTCTTGAGTTACAATGTTCATGGGAATGATATATCCTATATTCCACTTTGTCTCCTCTTGTTTTCAATCTTTATTTTTGCTAACATCACTAGTTGAGAATGCGATTTCAAATGGAGTCAAACCTTTAGGAATTTTATTATATTCAAGCGAAATTATTTCCTTTGGGTTATATGGCTCATTATGAATGAAATAACAAATGCTTTCATCATCCAAGAAGACTTGCCATGATTCCTTATTATTGGGAATATGAGGTTGAAACAAGGATAAAAAGGTGCAATATGGTCTCCGAGGAAACAATTTCCTTGTAGGTGAAGCTGCAAAAACAAAAAACCTATCAACCATTGAATTCAATTCCCTTTTGATGTGAGTGATGTTAAAGGACAACATATTTTGAATCAAAGTCTAAACAACTTGGGTGTATCATTTCAACAACTTGTTATTAAGATTATAAATTTTTCTAACCAGATTTACATCAAGTTTTGAGTCTCCAAAAGAAAGGAGATGACCACAACCTAGATTTTAATCATTTCCGATTCCTAGTAGCAAGGCCTCAATCTCAGTAACATTATTTGTATGGAAAAATTCTAGTCTATAGGAAAAATTGTGAACTTCCCCTATAGGAGAGTATAATATGATTCTTGTCCCATTATCTTCACTTGAACACACACCATCAAAGTGCATATGACACATACCATCATCATGTTGTTCTATTTGTTCAATAGGTGCATCATCTTCATCAACAAAAATAGAATAAACACCCATATCTTCCTCAATATAATTTACATTGGCCGAGGAAATTTCTCTATGTATGGTGAAATTCTTCCTTCCCTTAAAATGATGATATTATTTCCATTTTAGGGATGGACAGATGTGAACCATCTGATGATAGATAACCACCGGTTAAAGCTTTCCAATCTCTACCCAAAATAATTGATTAATTACTAACAAGCATGCCAATTATTTGTATATTAAGAGTAGTTTAGATTTTGGGATGTGCACAAAGGACTAGAGTTACATATTTGATCTCACCAATTGTTGATTGTTGTTTATTATTATAAGATAACATAATCCTCACTTTTTCATTTGTACAAGAGAGTCCTAGTTCTTCCATAATAATGTTGGACATGAAACTAGGGCCAGATCCACCGTCTATTAAGCAACAATGAGCTATCCTATCCATAATTTTTATAGAAATATAAAAAGTGAATTTTTTTATAGGGTTTATAAAATTATTTACACATATTCTATTTACATGTTGTTCATCCTCATCAAGTTCTTTATATATAATAGATATGGTATCAATTTTACCTTCCATGTAATTCTTCAGATGTTGTTGTTGTTTTGGGACGGTGACCATATCCAAGAGAGATGAATCTACTTTTATGCTAGCTAGATAATTAAAACTGTTATACCTAGATGTAGGAAAAGAGATTGATGTCTCTGTTGTCATGACTACTTGAGGATTTGTGTTTTGTTAAGAGGGAATGGGAGCAAAGGTAGTTTTGGGAATATTAACCTTCCCTTAATTCGTGTATGATTTATTCCTTGTGTTTACTAACATCACTTCTTCTTCAGGATCCCAATGTAAGGAACCAATCATTGTTTCAGTCTTTTTTCCAAAGATTCACACTTGTTCCGTTTTCTTAACTTCACAATTACTTTCCTCATGATTGTCATTGGAAAAATTACACCAAGCCCTAGAGAGAATAGCCTTTGGCTGATTTAAAAATGAAGAATTAGAGGGCTAATTTATCAAAATGGCTTGAGAAGAAGAAGACTTAGTAGGAGAAGAACTTGAGGTGACACCTTTCCTCTCATAAGCAATCATTCGATTTCTCATATCTTGAACAAGATGTAAAACTATAGAGATATTAGTCTTCTTAATAAAATCTTCCTTAGGAAGACATGTTCTTTCCAATTGCTCTTCGTACTCTAAACATGTTTGAAGTGCATACCCTAAGTTAGTTACATTTTTTTCTTCTAATATTTGACGATACGAATAAGGTAATGCATTGTAGTATTTAATTAAAGGAGCTTGGTTATGAGGATAGATCAACTCGTGAATCTGATTGTATAACTTGGTGAAGCGAAGATTAAAATATTTGATTGTTTCACCATTATTGTAAACAATATTATTATATTCCCTTAACAAATTTGCTGTCTTTTTAGACTTCCCATAAGTTGATTTAAACTAGTAATTCAATTCTTTCCAAGTCGAATGACATTAGGAGTAAATTCAAAAAAATTAGCTGCAACTTTTCCTTCTAAAGAATTGACAAATAAGTGCATACAAGTATCATTATCATTTGCTCCTATATTATGACATGCACTAGAAAATGCAATTAAATGTTCTTTAGTGGAAATGGTGCCATTTCTTGAAAATTTTGACAAATGATCTTTGAATTTTGGAAGGGAATTTGCAGTTGGTATAAGATTAAAGGGTGAAGATACATGCCATGTTGTATTGGTTGCATCTTCTTCAAATTGAAATACACCAAATTTCTTGATTACCTGGGCAGGGTTAGTTGTAGATTGGACTGGAACATGGTGACTAAAAATGCTTTCAATTATGGATGAGTAAAATCTTTGTGAAGATGTAGATGAAATAGTACCAGAAGAATATCCCAAAGATTTCATATTGAAAGAGATGGGAATTAGAGATGTAGATGAACTAGATGAGTTAGATAAAGATCTTCGATGTTTAGTATGCATACTTTCTAAAATAACCTTTCTTCTTCCAATTTCAGATATAGGGTTAATCTCAGGGGATAAACTTCTCGTCTTTCAAGAAGAATGAGATCCAAAGGACATGATTCAACCTCTTATTGAGGGGGGCAATTTTGGGTTTTTCTTTGCTGGGCTTCCCACTGTTCACAAACTCTAATGTCTCTGGCAATACAATCCCAAGAATGGTGAAGTTTGACATGGTTATGAGCTATTTATAAAATCATATTGAATAAAGTTAAAGAAATGATAGTTCGATCATCTAAACCATCAATAATATTAGGTTGTATTACAATAGGCAAACTCATGAAGTCAAAAAATAAAGAAGAAAACTAAAAATAAAACAAAACTAAGTATAGAAAATAAATACAACTACTAGGAAAATATGGATGAGTTCCCCATTATGGTTGCTAAATAAATGTTGATGAAAAGAAATGGCTATCATAATACCAACATTTTCATATCTTGTCGGGATAAGGAAAGATAGTCAGGATTGTTACCCTATGTTTATAGCCTTTTGCATAAATCTCAATTAATATTCAATAAATATGCTCTTGAGATCAATGTTGTCTTTTATATTGTGTTATGATAAAGAAATACAAAATATTTATATCAAAAAATATTAACATGTTTAATGAACAATTATCAAAACATAAAATCTGAAATAATATCACACATATAATCCACAATGAGACCTCAAAACCATAAAGTGATTTTATTTATTTAATTACAGAATACATCCAAAAGCATTATTTCATACCTAAAATGGGTAAGGACATGAAAAATACTTAGAAGTCAAAGGTTACATCATCACATAGACAACTAATGTCTTCTAAGTAAAACCAAGACCGAAAATTAATCGAATCAACAAGCCACAATTTTCCACTATCTTGACTCTGCACAAAATTCCTAATAAGCATTAAAAATCAATTCAAAAATCCAATAAGAATTTACAGACTGTAACATTCCGCTCTACTGAGCATACTACTATTGAATTATTCTTTGATGACACTTGCTTGCAAGTGATCCGGGTATGGAACACTATGATTTCATTCAGATTTTGGGTTATATATGATGATGTTGATGTTGGACACACCTACCACACTTAGAGGGGGGGTGAATGAGTGTGGGGTTCTTTTTCCCAAAACTTCCCTCTTGCACAAAAACTCATCAATTAGCATTC
>CBVK0100971874.1:0-22321 GCA_900067695.1 Picea abies
TTCAAATGTTATATCAATGTAGAATTATTATCCAATAATGAGCAGTAAGAAATAAACAATCACACACATGCATAGTACACCAGTTTTTTACGTGGAAACCCAAATCAGGAGAAATCCACAAAATGTTGTTTCTTATATGTCTTGAAGAATTACATTCATTGGAAGTGTAAATTCTAACCTTGTACAATATCTACTGCAAACGGATATTCAAAAAAGAATAGAAAATATACAATGGAAAATACAAACATTACACAGAGATTTTTCACATATAAACCCAAACCAGGAAAACCAACATATATTATATTCATACATTGTTTACAATACAATATACATATAGGAGCCAGCGGCATCCAAAACCGTAACCCAATGACCTGGAATAGTCCAAAACCCTAATTCCTTAACTGGAAATAGAAAACCATCGGCAAAAAACCATGTGCCGAAAAACCACCTAATATCATGTGGTCCCAAAAATATGTCGTCTCGAAAAACAAATGGGACACTCGATGGACGGAGAGAAATGAAGGGGTACATTCATTTGGTTATCGAGAGGAAGAGAGCTAATGGAAAATCACAATAGTTATAGGAGAATATCAATGGGTTGTGATATTTTCTATGTTGTGAGTGGATACTGAGTAGATGAGGATGTCACATTCTCATCATTATTTACTTAGTTGTACTTCAGTTAGAATAGTAGAGTGGATTCTTGCCTGGAAACCTCATTATTATAACCAAGTGTTGCATTCTCACCTCAGTATCATTACCATGAGGGTGCCCTTACATTGGGATCATCACAAGGAAGGAAATACACATGTGCATGCTATATTTTTTCCTCACTCCACTTGTGATTAGCTGGTTAGTTGGTGACTGCATAACTAGTTAACTAGGACTAAGTGGAACTTAACTCTACATTATGTTATTTATCAGATATTTCTAGATCACTACTATGGTGCATTAGTTTTCTCATTTAGAGTATATTATGTGTATATTTACTATTCTCTCATTTGGTTAATTTAAATCTCTCTCTCTCTCTCTCTCTCTCTCTCTCTCTCTCTTTGCAAGCTTTGCCTGAATTGTTGCTAGCTAGATTCGTTATGCATATTTCACCACAATTATACACATCTTTGTATAGGTGGTAGATCGTTCCTTTATACTACATATGATATTTCTTTTCCAGTGAAAATGTTGAGTCAGTTCATGGTTGAACTAGGCTCAAATATCTAATGGGCGTTTCATTATGGCATGAGGTATATGGGAGATGGAGATTAGGTGTGACATAGATTTATAAATTTATATTGGGAAAGGGATGCAAGAACAAGGTAGAGAACTTATGGTTATCATGTCATCTTGAGATCATGGATGATTTCCTAGTTCAACATGAAAAAATCATTAGATTATCTTAGTTCAGTTGAAGTAGAGTATATGGTAACATCATTGACATGTTTGGACGCCACCTAGATTCAAAAGTTGATTTCATAGTTAATCATTCGGATTTTGGATCCCATTGTTGTCTATTGTGACACCTTGAGTTGCATCGGGCTCTCTAAAAATCCATTTTTTCATGAATACTCCAAGCACATTGATATTTGGTACTATTTCCTAAGATATAGAGTATATATGGGAGCTATCATTATTGAATATGTTCTCCCAAATTTGTATTTTTTTGACATTCTAATGAAACCCCTTATTAGGGGAAAGCCCAAGATTATGAAATAGGATCTTAACTTCGTGGAGAACACCTTCCTCGTAAAGAGGGGGTGTTAATTTTTCGTTTTTTTTTTTTTTTAAGTTGTTCTCCTAGGTTGAGAGAGCATGCGTGTTGAGATTGATTGTAGGATGGATATGCCATATGGGAGAAATTCCCTTGAACCCATATAATAGATTCCTTTCACTTACAACACTTGTTGTCTTCTATTTTTGGTTAGTGTGAGGTTATGGAAAATTTTATGATAGTTCCAACAGATTCTTGTTACACATTCTCTTGTTTTTATGACATGAATTACACACTGAGTGCATCCCTTGAGGAGTTATTCCTTTTTACACGTGATTGATGATTCATTCACAAAGGATATTATTAGTCATTATTTTCTAATTGCTCTTCCCGAGTCTCTTGTCAAGTTTGACTTAGTAAGAGAGAGAACACTAGTTAGGATTATATATGTTGATAATTTTGTAGAGATTATGTAAAGAGATAGTGACCAAGGCTTGTGATAAGCCACTGTAATCCATTGAGAATAATATTGTAACTTTCATATTCTGCGAATGACAATATTAATATGTAAACTATTGTGGATATTCCACTAGAAAAGTTCGTCAAATCAAATCTAATAAAATACTAAAATATTTACTATTAAGGTTAATTTCCTTTATATCTCCAATATATTTAGTTACTAATAAAATAGATAAAATTCATAAAATTAGAGAACAATAAAATACATTCACACCATCCACAAATAAACACAACGTATGACCTGGTAAATCCAATATGGGAGAAAACCCAACTAAAAGGTGAGGCTACTCTACTCTCTTTTCTCTAGTAAAGAAATGATGCAAGTACAAAGAAAGAGGCACTCTCTGTGGAATTTCCTTTTACAAGTGGCATGTATGGCTACTATAAAATCTCCCCTCCTTTGTTATGCTCACATAATACAACTCTCTAATGCTTTTCTTAGCTATGGAACAATACAAAATGCAAAAGAATGGAACCCATTCTCCTCTTAGTGGCTCGATCTTTAACATGGCCTGATAACCATCTAGGGATAGGTTTTTCACTTCCTCAACCTTCAATTGTTATAAGGTTTTGGACCTTCTAGAATTTTATTATAAAATACACTACATGGCTAGCCCCACATGTCTAAGTAATGGAGGATGACATGGCATCCACTCACACGATGGTTATCAATATGGTAGGTCAACTTACGGGAGGCATAACATTTTCATACGAACAACGATTGAGAAATAATAAACATCATTGGAAAGGTATGAAAGTGTAGAATTTAGAATATTCCTCCATTGTAAGGTTTGGACCAAAAAAAAAGTTGTTTATTTCTTAAAATGGTTATGGAATATTTCTGACTATTTTTTGGACCCAAATTTCCAAATTTCAACGAATGCCAAATTGGCCCTGTAATTTGATTACTCCAATTTTTCCACCCAAAAAGTAGTGAGATAGATGAAAAATAATATAATGATCCAATATGGATCATACCTCCCCATTTAGGGAGGCGTTTGGTCCAAAAAATATTTACTGAATGAGGTGAGGAAAATTTTCATCTACCTTCTCCTTGGAGTACCATTTTTCCTTGCATGTAATTTTTCCTTTCAACCCACTTTTCCAAAGGTCATGATGACCTTGTCTTGTATTTTTGAACCTCTTATGAAAAACTATGTCTTATTCCAAATCTACCTGAGAATATGGTGCTAAATCCTATATGGAAGTTAAAGAATTCTCCTCCTCCTTATCCAACATGGAGGGCTCACAGAGTTTGAGATTCTACACATTCATTACTGAGTAAATGTGCATGTATGGGGGCATACTGAGTTTGTAGGAATTATCTCTTACCTTTTCTAATACCTCAAAAGAAATATACTGCAGAGCCTTGATATTCTTACCGAGACCTTGTAGTATTTCCTTATTCACCTATAACCATACTCTTTCACCCACTTTAAATGTTTTCTCTATTCTATGTTGGTCATGTCTAGCCTTGTACTTTTCCTGTGACTTATTCAGTGTCTCCTATATTTGCAAATGGATCTTCCAAATGTTCTCAACAATTTTTTCTTCCTTTAGTGCATCTCTTGTGAGGTCCTCCTCACTTCCCCTTGCTATCCATATACAACATCTAAGGGTGAAGGTGGAAAATATTCAAAGTAAGTTTCAAAAGGGGACTTACCGGTAGAATTTTGGACTGCTCTATTATAAGAATGTTGTATATAGATCAAATTTTCATCCCATGTCTTCGGATTCGTCTGATTGTAACCCCTCAAAAGATGCACCAAATTCCTATTAACTACTTATGTCTACTGATATTTTTGTGGATGGAATGTTGTAGACCTCTTCAACTTAGTGTCCATATTCTCCCACAACATAGTCCAAAATTCCCTGATAAATCTAGTATCCTTATCTGAAATGATGATCCTTGGTATCCCAAATTGCAGCCAAACTTGTTCAAATAAATTATTTTATGCTTCTTCTCCACTAGTTGTATTTTTATAAGGCATGAAAATGAACATTTTGATGAACCTGTCAACTACCACAAATATATAGTCGTGCCCCTTCTTTCTTGTTGGTAAACCTCCGACCAAATCCATGGAAATGCTTTCCCAAGGTCGAGTGGGTACATGTAAGAGATGGTATAGACCTTAATTCCTGTTTTCGGGCTTGTTGGTACAAAAAAGTATACATCCTCTAATATATTGTGCTACATCTTCTTGAATTCTGGGCCAATACACATATCTCTATAAGTTGTAAATTGTCTTCCCAACACCAAAATGTTTTGGAACCTTGGAGGTGTGATCCTCTCTAATAAGACGTAATTGTTCACCTTTAGGAACACAGATCTTCTCGATATTTTAGAGTAAACCATTCCAGAAATGATAGTCAACATTTCCATCACCTTCTTCTATATGAATTTGTCCTTGCAGGTGATGAAACACCTCCTTGAAGTATTCATATTTTGTGTATGCATCTTTGTATGCACCATGGGTAAAAGGCTCCATGTGTATTAGATTTCGCAAATCTGTAATATTAGATATGGGTGGTTGTGAAAGCATCTCTTCCAACTTATTTGTGCTACCCTTCTCACACTTTATTACCAAATGAAATTATTGTAAAAACCCCATCCACTTGTAATGTCTAGTTTGTTGTATCTTACTCTGGGATTGAAAATAATGTAATGGCTGGTGATCTGTGTGGATGATGGTATCCTTTCCCATCATATAATTTTTCCATTTTTTGAAATCTTGTACCAAGGCGTAGATCTCCTTATCGTAGGTAGGGTAGTTGATAAATTCCAAATGAAATTCTTCAGAATGATAGAAGATGAGACTTCCTCGTAAATTAATATTGTTTACATGGAATACCCACTTTCCTTTGCCTCCACTTCAAAAGGATTCTACAATTGTGGTAGTGTGAGAACTGGTTCTTGACTGATGTTTCTTTTCATCTCATCAAAGGCCTTCTGCTAATTCTTCCCCCAATGGAAACTCTTACCACTGGCTGTTATGGCGTTGAGTGATGTAGCTACCAATGAAAATGAAGTTGTGAACTTTTGCAAGTATTGTGTCGCCCCAAAAAAACTCCTAAATTCAGTTACATTTGTAGGAATTGACCATTTCATGATGGCCTCCATATCTATGAGATATAGCTTGAGCCCCCCTCCATATATCACATACCCAAAATATGTCAAACACTGCTGAGAAAACTCACATTTATTGATATTTTCCAACAACTAGTGCTTTTCCAGAGTCTCTAACACTTGCATAAGATGTGGCATATGCTCTTTCCAGGTATAACTATAAACCAATATATCATCAAAATAGACAATAACAAATGACTCTATATAAGGGTGTAAAACATCATTCATTAGTCTCATAAATCTAGTCGGTGCATAGCATAAACAAAATGGTATAACCAACCACTCACACCAACCTTTCCTTGTATTGAAGGCAATATTCCAGGTATCTTCTTCTTTGACTCGTACCTAGTGATATCCTGATTTCAAATCCATCTTAGTGAAGTACATGGCATGTTGCAACTGGTCTAATAGATCATTGATCCTTGGTATGGGGTACTGACTCTTTAGTGTAACCTTGTTCAATGCCTTGTAATAGATACACATTCTCCAAGTCCCATCCTTCTTGGGAAAAATTATGATGGAAGACCCACAAGGTGAGGTACTTGGTCGAAATACACCCTACTCCAACAACTGTTGCAATTTCTTCTTAACTTCATTCTCTTCGATAAAGAACTATCTATACAACCCAATATTCGATAATGGGGAGTTTGGAAACAACTTTATTTTTTGCTCCACTTCCCTCTTGGGTGGTATCCCTTTAGGCTCATGGAACACTCCTCTATATATATGTATCAAATCCTCCAATTGTTGTTTCTTCTCTTTAGTACACCCCTCCAGGGATGCCTTTACTCTTATTGACTCATCATCACACTAATTTTCTCTTAAGAAATTTAAAACACATTTCTTACCTGAACTAATCAACTTCTTAGCTTGATTGGAAATTACCAATGAGATATTTGACTTTCTTGTATGCACATTAATGATGTAGGACTTCCCATCCTAGATCAATCAGTATGGGTTGGATCTCTACATGAATATCGTATCCCTCGTATACATTTAAGGGGTTCCAAACACTACTCCACATACATCAAGGGTTACTACATTCAATTTCACTTCATTAATAAAATCAACACTTATAGAAAATTTAATCTTACACTCTTTCATTACCTTTATATATGCATCCTTGTTTATCCAACCCAATGGATAGTGGTTAGGATCATTGTGAATCTCTAATCCAGGCTTGTTGACTAGATTCGTTGCTATGATATTAGACTGTGAACCAGAGTCGAACATAGAATTTATCTTGGTCTTCATGACCTGAATCTTCATGTGGAAGAGATTGGTAATCTCCTTCTATTCCTAGCGACGAAGGCTACTGTTGGCCCTTGACCAAGTTTTGAGGAAATCATGGTCATGTTTGACCACTTTTTGGACTTTGACGTAGTGATCGAGGAAGGAGCACCTAGGTGGAGCTGAGATTGTGCATCTCACTTGTTTTGTGGGTTTTATGGACCTAGCAAGGGGTTCTTAAGTTTTTAGTAATGGGTTATGGGATGTCAGCTCATGGTTTTACCTATTTTTAGGCCCTATTTTAAAAGTATAAATAAGTAAGAATGTATTGTAGAAAGTAGTCGAAGAGAGAAGTGATGTAAGAGGTTTAGAAAGCGAAGTCTAAGTAGCTAAGTGCAGGTAGTCCTGAGTGCTTTGTGAAAAAAAATGTGTATGTAAATCTTTGTCCTTGATAAAGGAGTTGGCTATGTGCCATGACCTAATTTTTGGAGGGAGGATTGGGTGCTCAGTGCATAGATATCATATCCTCTGTGAAGCTTGGCTCCATGGATTAATGCACAGGAGCATATGAATGTAAGAGATTGGAGACTAATAATGTAACATCCCCGACCATTAACCCCATGGCCGAGAAATTCTACGACACATAACATTCTCATATATATATATATATAACATGCATTAAATCAAATTAACACATTTAATGAAATTTAATAAACAATACAGAGTAATCCCAATATTACTACTAACATTCAGACTTAAACAAAATTAACAATACATATCATTGCAACGGAATACATGATAATATTGCAAGCATCACATAAATTCATTTTAATTGATATTAAACACATAATGATACTTAGCATTGAAATTGTAGTAAATCCACCAACTACATGCAAACCTTCCATGAACCTCCCAACCTTAGACCATGCTTCTCATCACGCTCAGCAGTGGGTCACCCCTAAGATGGGACTAAGCTCCATCCAATGCAAGGGAATCCTAAACTAGGCCGAAGTTAAAGGAAAACCACACAGAGAAATCAAAAGGATTCTCTCCAAGAGCCTTCTTATGCCCACTACTCACAGATTCTCATTCCCCACATGCTTGTTCCACCTGGAAGTATACACCTTCAAAAACACAGTCCATCGGTGCTTCACCTCCCTCTCTAGGTCTCAGTAACAGGTCGAATCAGAAATTATCAAAGCTCCATAGCTGGTGTTGGAATCTCTCTAAGAGAAAACCACTTCCCAGTAGACTCTCTCACCTGGAGAGAGTTGCTCAAATGCCTGACAACCTTCCTCTTCTACCACGGACCTGACAACCCGGTTCTTCAACTAGTTTTCAACTCATTTCCCACAAGTTTAGGATAACAGCAACAACATCAGCTTTCGGTTAACTCACGGGTGACAACAACAATGGGAAAATTGGGTGTGGACATCCAAAAAATGACAACATGCCACTAAGACACTGCACGGTTCACGTAACACTAGTTTCAGTATGCATGATAATCAATCCACGCAGACGTCAAACATAGAATCAATGGTTTAGACAGAGGTTGTGTCGGCTTCTCAGGAAAACTTCACAGGCTTCGGGTTTCACAGCTGCGTGCACGAATATTGAAAAGGTCCAACATATAGGCCACATAATTTATGGAAATACACAGGTCGCCTTCGCGGTTCTCATTTTCAGGGTGTGTGATAGTAATCTTAAGAAGAGGTCGATGATGGAGGCCAAACAAAGAGACCATCAGGAATTCACGGTTTCAAAGGGAGGATCGAGAAAACTGGCAGAAAAAACTGAGACTCAAACAATTCATACAACCGGTGACAAAATGGAGGACCAACCCCCATCACAGCTCAATTCTTGGGTTAAATTGCATGTTCCTGGGCCGACACATTTTTCCCATGAAGTTGCATGCACTCCATCAAGTATGTGTTCTATTTTGAACATATTGCAGCTGCATGTGTTGCCTCTCCCAGGAATTAGGATAAAAACATGTTTGTCACATAGCTTTGGAATAATAATAAAATATTATTCTCAAGGACTTAAGCCCCTAAGATTAGCCTCTCTTTCCAAAATTTCATCCCCTTTTACCTTACCCACCTTATGGAATCTTAGTCCCCCATCAGTCTTTCTTTGTGGTTGGTCTGCACGCAATGATGTTTAATCTTTATTAATTTCTCTACATATTACATATACAAAAACAGGCTTCCAGCCTTTAACACTTAGGCTCTCTGGCCTAATAAACACATAATCCCACCAACTTATCAATACTTGGCTCACCAGCCTACAAAACATGATTTACAATTCATAAACATGATTACAACATGGCTCGTCCTTGGGGATATTACAATCCCCTCCCCTTATTTTTGCACTGGCCTTAGTGAAACTTTTACACAACATCAACAATATTTTCAAAATCTTAAAAAATATGAGATTATTCTCCCCGCATAACATACTCATGTTCCCAAGTCGTGTCCTTAGGACCGTACCAGGTCCACTGGACCTTTACAAGCCCTATGGCTCGATTCTAGAGCTATTTGATTTTCTGATCCAATATGCACATAGGATGCACTTGCATAACACCTTCTTGCTCCACCTGAATCAATTACATGATTAGCATCAAGTATATATTTCTTAAGCAATGAAACATGAAACACATTATGTACATTCATGGATGCAGGTAATGCAAACATATATGCGACTGGCCCAATCCTTTCTAGGATTTCAAATGGGCCACAAAATCTGGCTTCCAACTTGGAGCAGGTTCCCAGCTTCAGGGAACTTTTATTAGATTTCACTTTCAAGAAAACATTCTCTCCCACTTTAAACTCTTTGTGGGTTCTGTTTTTATCAGCATAACTTTTCTGCCTGTCTTGGTCAGCTTTCAAATTCTGCTTAATTTTTAACATTTGTTCTTCCATTTCCTTGAGCAACTCTGGCCCAACTACTGCCCTATCAGCTAGATTATCCCAACTTACTAGAGTATTGCACTTTCTTTCATAAAGTGCTTAAAATGAGATCATCTTCAATGATTCTTGATACCCATTGTTTTAGGTGAATTCTACCAAGTAGAGGTAGTCTTCCCATTTAGATGGTTCGCCCATCACATACATCCTTAACATGTCTTCTATCACTCGATTCACCCACTCTGTCTTACCATTAGACTCATGATGATAGGATGTACTGAAGTTCAGATTCATTTTGAACCCCTTGAATAACCCCTTCTAGAAATTTGAGGTAAATTTTGGGTTACTGTCAAACACAATTGTCTTGAAAATTCCGTGCAATCATGCCACTTCCTTCATAAAAATATCAGCAACATCCGTTGCCTTGTGAGTAGTCTTTAGTGAAATACAATGGGGATGTTTTGTAATCTTGTCCATTACCACCATGATTGAATCATGTTTCTTGCCTATTCTAGGCAATCCCATGATCAAATCCAGTGTCACTAATTCCCACTTCCACTCAGGAATGGGTAAAGGCTGCAACAACCTTGCTAGGTGCCTGTGCTCAGCTTTAACCTTCTGACACTCCATACATCTAGCAATGTTTTCAAAAATCTCTTTCTTCATACCTGACCAAAAGTAATGGCTCTTGACTTCTGCAATAGTTTTCTAATATCCAAGGTGCCCAACATAAGGCACATTATGCATTTCATGCAAAATCATAAGTTTCAAGTCCTGGACATTAGGTATATAAATTTTGTTCTTGTACATAAGTATTCTACCAGTTTTCAATTTATAATCTTCCACTCCTTGCAACGTCTTACCTTATTGTAGCTTTGCTACCAATTTCATGTACTGCAAGTCTATGCTTGCATCTTCCAAAATTTTCCCTTTATATCGGTTTGAAACATACTAATGGTCGTAGCATGGAATTCATGAACTCTCCTGCTGAGTGCATCATCCACTTTGTTTTCCTTTCCTTTGATATGCCTAGTATCAAAGTCATACTCACAGAGAAACTCTAGCCATCTACTCTGCCTAACATTCAAGGTTGGCTAATCAAAAAAATATTTCAGACCATTGTGGTATGTTCTCAGTTCAAACCTCTTTCCCATGAGGTAATGCCTCCATTTCTTTAGAGTATGTACTATGGCTGCCAACTCTAAATCATGAGTTGCATAATTCCTTTCATGCTCTTTCATCTTTTTGGATTCATAACAAATTATGAATCCATTATGACTGAGGAATCCTCCAAGTCCTCTTTGCATGCATCTATGCACACCACACAATATTCATTTGGGTCTGCAATCCTTAGGATTGGAGCACTGGTTAACATTTGCTTCAATTGCTGGAAGCTTTTCTCACATTCCTCTATCCCCTAAAAGTTCTTATCCTTCCTTTGTAAGGAAGTTATAGGGTGATCTATCCTCGAGAACCCTGTGATAAACCTTTTGTAATAACCATATAGACCCATAAAGGATCTGACTCCTGTCATGTTCTTAGGTGCTGACCATTCTCTAATGGCCTCAATCTTCTCAGGATCCCATATTTTGAAATAATATGCCCCAACTAATGGATCTGCTCCTGATAAAATGAGCACTTGCTCAATGTGGCATACAGTTGGTGTTATCTTAGCACCTGCAAAACCATCCTCAGATGTTTTTCATGCTCTTCCTATGACTTGGAATAGACCAGAATGTCATCTAGGAAAACTATGACAAAATTGTCTAGATAGTCCTTGAATACACCATTCATCAGACACATAAAAACAACCAGTGCATTTGATAGCCCAAACAACACCACTGTGAACTCATAATGACCATACCTTGTTCTAAAGGCATTCTTGTTGATGTCTTCATCCATACTTGGTGATATCCCGACTTGAGGTCTATCTTTGAAAATATATTTGCATCCTTCAACTGATCGAAGAGGTCATCAATCCTCGATAGAGGATATTTGTTCTTTACAATTACTTTGTTCAATTGTCTGAAATCGATACACAATTCCAGTGTCCCATCCTTCTTCTTCACGAACAGGACTAGGGAACCCCAAGGTGACACACTTGGTAGTATATACCCCTTCTTTAGAAGCTATTCAAGTTGCAATTGCAGTTCTTTTATCTCTGACGTACTCATTCTGTAAGGAGATTTCGACACTGGAGTTGCTCCAGGAATCAAGTTTACAGAGAAGTCAATATCTCTTTTTGAAGGCAGTCCAAGTACCTCCTGCAATACATCTTCAAACTCCTTTAGTATCGCATGATTTCCAATATTTGAGACCTCATCCTTATATGCTTCCTCGACATTGACTGAAAATAATTGACATCCTTTTCTGTAGCACTTCTTCATGTGCATTGTCGATATTTCTCTGATAGTAATATCTCTGGGAATTCCTTGGAATGTTTTTGGATTCTCCTCCTCATCCAGGCAAGTGAATTCCTTGTTACAATAGTCTAGGATGGCATTGTGCTGGTCCAACCAGTCTATCCCAATTAGAAAACCATAATAACCTAAAGGAAAAACATTCAATTCAGCCTTTATGCTCAGTCCATTCATGTCCACAGGATAAGACTTAACCAACTCAATGACTTTTCTCTTTATTCCTGTACCCAACTGCACTAACCAAGACTTTTCATCTTTTCTTCTCAACAATTGTAAAATTTCCACCACTATAGAATCTATATAACTATGGCTAGCCCTTGAATCAATTGAAATAGTAAATGGTTGGTTGTTAATCATACCTTCCACTTCAATCATGTGAAACTAATATTCAACTTTTTTGTTGTCCAAGGTTGCATAGATCCTTGGAATTCTACTTCCCATGTCTTCCATTGTTTCAGCTTGCTGAACATTATGGACAACTCTCACTTTGCCATTTTTATGGGGACAATATTTGTACTTGTGGTTCCTATGACAGCCCCAACACTGAATGGGAGTCTGCCTTGGCCTTTGTTCCCCTACATCAACCATTGTCAACTCTCTAAATGATGGATGTCGTTGAGGACTATTTCAGAAAAATGGAGGTTTGTTTCCCTTTTTCCTCTGATCCATCTGGAAATCCTTCTTGTCTTCCCGAGAATTCTAGAAAGTAGGCTTCTCTATTTGTTTCTCATATAATAATTTCACTCTTATTATAGTTTCTTCCATAGTCTTAGGGTCATCATAATGAATCTTGTTCCCAATGGAAGGTGGAAGTCCACTCAGATACCTTTGAATATTGACAGTCTCATCTTTGATGAACATAACATACTTCAACAATTCCAAAAACCTTCGTTCGTATTCATCAATGGTCATGTTGCCTAGCTTGAGTTCAAATAACTCTTCCATCTTTCTGTTGTAGTATCTTTTAGTCAAGTATTTCTTCTCGAAATACCTCTTGAATTATTTACAAGTGATAGCTTTCTCTCTAATGTGTTGCATATGCACAAGCTTATCCCACCACATAGATGCTTTTCCTTTCAGCTGATACATCATAATTCTTCCTTCTGCATGAGAGGAATAATTATGCAGTTGGAAATATTTCCTCATTACAAGAAACCATGTTTTGGCATATTCCTCCTTCTTATGTTCTCCATCAAACGTAGGAGGCTTAATATTGTTCATTTCTCCCTTCAGGTCATCCACTCCATATCTCTTGTGCTTTTTGGTAGGAGATGGGCTTGAACTACTGTGTGCCCTCCTCTTGGAGTGACCTTGGGAGTGATGATGATGTTTACCAACGCTCCTTGATCTTCTTCCCTTATCAGGGTTCTTGTGACTCCCTATTTTTCTTAAGTCACTCTCCTTATCCAACTTCTTTTCAATTTTTTCCAAACTCTGCATCAACTTTAGGTTGAATTCTCCATGTTATTCCTTAGCTTTCATGATCTTTTTTCTATCTACTTGGTGATTCCGAGCATCTTTCTGAAATCGTTCAATTATTTTCATCATATGCCCTTCCTTATCTAACTCTTCTCCATGTCCATTGGAGTTATATCCTTCAACTCCCAGATGGACATCCATTCCTTTTGCTTCATCCTCGTAAATGGAAGCAGTCTATGCCTCTTCCATTTATTTTTCACTCAATGGCAATTCTATTCGGTTATGGAACTCGTTAAACTTCTGCAAACATAATGTGTGGACAACTGGAATTTGTTTCGCAATTATTCCTTCACAAATCCCACAACATTCATAAACAAGTTTGATTCAAGAAAACGTTCAGTTTTCACTCTCTGTGATTCTCATTCAATCAAGAATCCCCATATATTTATTCTTTCGAATATTTTCTCTGCTAAGTTTTCAAGAACTAGCCCCTTTCTCTCAGTTCCCAACCCACGTGACCATGGTTCGTGACCAAGCGTTAGATCAATAAGCGCGTACTCGGGCTTTCGACCTTGTAAATTTTCAAAGCACAAAACAACAGTATCTTGGAGTTCCGAGTTACCTAACTCGCACAGTAGGGTGGATCAACAATCCACGTCTACCCAACATCCTACAACTGACACTCGTTGTGGAACCTCAAGTGTCTGGATTCCAGGACTTCGAGACTTCAGAATATTTCACATCTGCACACCTCGAACCATTAATCTCTGAACACTTCCATGACACTTTGTTGACTTCATTACGTCACATCACTTATGCTTTTTGCAAATTGCAGGGACATGCAACAGTGGTTTGGGGTAACCTGCCTTTCATCCCACAATTTTCCTGATGCTGACATGTAACCCCTCAATGAAACCATGGTTTGGATTGCGAGACCGCCTTGGAGAATTAGCTTTCATGCAACTTGGGTCCCCACAATGTCTTCTGGCCATGGATTTTCATGTATCGTGATCAACGCCTTTGTGGGTCCTCCTACCTTTAACTACGTTATGTAACCTCGATCCCCACTAACCCTGCTCACACAAGATGTCACATGGAGGAATACTAGCGACTGATACGTGGCCCATTCAAATGGTTGACACTCATCATGTTCCACATGCCATTTCAAAATTTCATGGTTCAGAATCCACTTACACTTGGCACACAACCCATGTGTCCACATCACCTCCAGGTGACGTAATCATGACTCGCCACTTCGAATCTTCAGTCTTAGAAAGTTTCAACTCCTCCATTCTCTCGTTTTCCCAGAACGATTTCTCCTCGAGTTCACGATCTTCCGACATGTGGCCTTTGCAATCAGACAATTGTGATATACTTTAGGACTTCAAAAGTTTGTGCCTCAGCGCATTCCACTTCTCCCGATTGCTGAACTCTGAAAGGCTTCCAAGATAACCTTCCTACAACTTATCTGGATCTTACAGTCATAAAGGACTCTCATTTTCCCCAAACAGATCCTACCGCACCAACACCCCAAGTGTTGAGTGCTCTCTCGGTGTGGTCAAATACCATGCCGACTACAGTTTTATTCTACCGCTTCTCCTCTTGAGCTTCGTAACACTACCAAGTAACCCGTTGGCACTCAAAAACATTCGAAGGTTCGAAATTGGTTCCATCCAAACACCATTCCCCCATGAAACCTTTGTTCCAAAGACCACTTATCCAACCCATCCAGGCTCAGCGTTGAAACTATGGCTCTGATACCATATTGTAACATCCCCAACCATCAACCCCACTATTGGGAAACGCTACTACGTGGAACATTCTCATATATATATATATATATATATATATAACATGCATTAAATAAAATTAAGACATTTAATGAAATTTAATGAACAATACAGAGTAATCCCAATATTACTACTAACATTCAGACTTCAACAAAATTAGCTATAAATATCATTGCAACAGAATACATGATAATATTGCAAGCATCACACACATGCATTTTAATTGATATTAAAGACATAATGATACTTATCTTTGAAACTATAGTAACTCCATCAACTATGTGCAGACCTTCCATGAACCTCCTAGCCTTAGACCACATTGCTCATCATGCTCAGGAGTGGGTCACCCCTGAGCTGGGACTAAGCTCCACCCAAGGTAAGGGAATCCTAGACTAGGATGATATTACAGGAAAACTTCACAGAGCAACCATAAGGATTCTCTCCAAGAGACTTCTTATGCCTACTACTCATGCACTCTCATTCCCCACATCCCTATTCCACTCAGGAGTATACACCTTCATAAGAACAGTCCATCGGTGCTTCACCTCCCTCTGTGGGTCTCGAGAACAGGCTGGATCAAGAATTCTTAGATCTCCGTAGCTGGTGCTGGAATCTCTCTGGGATGAAACCTCTTCCCAGCAGAGTCTCTCACCTAGAAAGAGTTTCTCATAGGCTTGACAACCTGCCTCTTCTACCATGGTCTTGACAACCTAGTTCTTCAACCAGTTTTCAAATCAATTCCCACAAGTTCAGGACAACAACAATAGCATCATCTTTTGGTTAACTCACAGGTGACAATAGTAACAGGAAAATTGGGTGTGAAGGTCCAAAAAACAACAATAGGACACTAAGACACAACATGGTTCAGGTAACACCGGTTTCAGGATGCGTGACAAGCAATCCACACAGAGGTCAAACACAGACTCAATGGTTTAGATAGAGGTTGTGTCTACTTGTCAGGAAAACATCACAGGCTTCAGGTTTCAGAGCTCTGTGCATGAATATTGCAAAGGTCCAATACAAAGGCCATGAGATTCACGGACATACACTGGTCGGCTTCCCAGTTCTCATTTTTAGGGTGTGTTATAAGAAAATTAAGTAGAGGTCGATGATGGAGGACAAACATAGAGATCATATGGAATTCACAATTCCAGACGAAGGATCGGGAAAACTGGCAGAACGAAACCAAAATCAAACGGTTCAGACATCCGATGACAGAATGGAGGACCAACCCCCATCATGACTCAATTCTTGGGTTAAATTGCATCTTCCTGGGTTGATACATGTCACCCATGAAGTTGAATTCCCTCCATCAAGCATGCATTTCCTTTTGCACATGTTGGAGATGCATGCATTGATTGCCTCTCCCAGGACTTAGAGGATAAAAACATGTTTGTCACACAACTTTGTAATAATAAAAAAATATTATTCTCAAGGACTTACGCCTCTAAGCTTAGACCCTCTTTCCAACCTTTCAACCCCTTTTCCCTTACCCACCCTGTGGAAGCTTAGTCCTCCATCACTCTTTCTTCATGGTAGGTATGCACACAATGATGTTTAATCCTTATTAATGTTTTTTCATATTACATATACAAAAACAGGCTCCTAGCCTTTAACACTTAGGCTCTCTGACCTAATAAACATATAATCCCACCAGCTTATCAATACTTGTCTCAGCAGCCTACAAAACATGATTACAACATGGCTCGTCCTTGGGGATATCACAAATAAAGAAAATGAAGGAGTTGGTAGATGTAGCCCCACACTGGGGTGAACCACGTATATCTTGTGTCTTCTAGTTTCTTTGTGTTATGTTGTTTATATTATGAATATCCTTTTGTTATTATGTATGTTAGATAGATCTATAGATGCTTAGTGATTCACATGTGTTAAGGATGAATGAATGTTAGATCCAGTCTGTGTTGTATGCTAAAGTTGTTGAAGTACTTAAGCTACTGCGTCGATCTATCTTAGGTTTTGTTCTGTGATGTTAATGAAGCTAATTAACTAATGCATATCATCTTCTAAGTGTCATTAAAGTACTTGCGAAGTGTCATAATAACATAGTTGTGTCCCAACTCAGTTATAGACACTTGAGTCTTGTAACACCCCCTGCCTCTACCTCGGGTGAGACTTTGCCTGCTTCACAGTTGTTACTGAAAGGGTCAGTAGATAGGGTTTTGTTGGTGCATTGTTGAAGCAGTGAACCCTGGGTCTTCCCCTATGCCAACAAATGGTTCTATTGCCGGGAGTAAAATTGTGATTGTTGGGAACTGAGGTAAAGAAAAGAGAAGCCCTGTGCGTAGATCTGTTGTTGTAGTGCGCAATACTCTACTTCACTTGTGAAGCTCTGTTGTAGGAAAGAAACATGATATGAAGAAAAGAGGTAAGATCTTAAAAGAGGTAAAGCTTTGTGCTTTGATAAGAGTAAGATAAGAGAAATCTTTTGTTTCAAAAGCATGAATTTAGGTATGTTTAATATATTCTATCCTAGTCTGAAATCTAGGGAGAAGTTGGAAGAAAGAGTTGATATGAATAAATTTGATAGAAGTAAATAAATATATGTTATTCCTATGCATAGAAAGAATTTTTGGACTAATCAGTGGATGGAGGAACCTAGAAAGAATTTTTTCAGATTGCAGGTCTAGCACTATGATCCCAATGCACAGTATAAGAGAAGTTAGGGAACTTATAAGAGAAAGAGAGGATTGACATTATGTTATAACTATAGAATATCGAGACATCTTACTAAGGAATGCCTTGGTATAGGCCTTGTTTGTCTTTGTTGTAAAATTGTTGGTCATGAAGTTGAGGATTGTCCAAAGATGATTACTAAACTTGAACGAATGAACATGAGACAAGAAAACCATGAAGGAATTCAAGAGAATAAGAGCATGTTGGTGAATCATCAAGATAACAAGTCAGAAAAATCTCAAGCTATGTTATCACAGTTGAAAGAAACAATGAATGATCACAAGGATGTTAGTTTACCAAAGATCTTGAAGGTAAAACAACGCATAAATGAAATAATAGGAGACTTCGACATAGACTGCGTCTTGGACAATGAAGCACAAGTGAATATTATGACAGAAGACACTTGGGAGGTTCTGGGAAAGCCTACTGTGGTACCTTCATTAGGAAGGATAAGATTGTTCAAAGGTAGGATGATAACCCTATGTGGAAGAGTTACTAATGTACCTGTTATTATCCATGGAACATCGACTAAAGAAGAATTTTAAGTCATTAGGTTTGTTGAGAACAGTGCCTCGTTCCCACTTTTGTTAGGAAAGAGTTGGATCAGGAAGGATCAAATCAGAAGGAAATCATAGGAAGAAGCCACAAAAAGGAAAAATAAATAACTAAGGGATTTCATAGCTAGAAAAATAGACCGACTAATAGAAGAACGAGAAGATAAGTCGAAGAAATAGAGGGCAGGATAATTAGTTGTCAAATTTGAAAGAACACAAGAATGTTTGAAGGACCTATCCATGCAATAAATAAGTATACCCACCCTGGAATTAATAAGACAAGAGGTATTAACTTCGAACCCTTTCAGAGCACATCAACAATGCGAAGTCACTATGATAGGAGAAGATAAGAATGAGAATGGAAAGAGGAAACCAAAAAAAGTTAGAGAGATTCATAAAAGAAAACAAGGCAAGGAAGCTCAACAAGAAGAAATCCAAGTTGGAAACGCTAAAGGAAGTTACATGGAAGACTTCGAAGGAGGCAGGTTGGCAGGATTTGAACCTCGCAGGAACAATAGATTTGTGCAGAATGCGACTTTGCCCTGGTGAAGCTATATGACCGTTGGAGGTGCCTCAACTGTTAGAAAGATGCTCTAGAATGAGTAGGAAACACATTTATGGGCAGATGGATCGCGTTTGGGACGTTGAGACCGTGCCATAACAAACAAATTTGCATTAACAAAAGCATTCCTTCCCATTTGGAAGAATATGTTACGACGCTCTCTTATTTAACCCATCGGACGCTGCGTCAAAACCACTTTTTTCCACTTGTGATTATATGAGACAAAAATAGAAGTGATTGTGTGTAGATTTGTGTTATCAGACCTCTCCATCCATTATTTACTCTAGCTGTTTGTTTGCCTACCTTGACCTACCTATTTAAAATTGAGAATGTAGGGTGAACAAAATGAGTTAGAGAATTCCATCGAGGAGGTTTCTTAGAAGGATATGGATGATAAATCTATGTCTAAAGGAGTACAAGAATTATCGACCAGGGGACTCTAGGATTACGCTTTGACTGGATGACATTCTGGTCGTACTAACCCCGCGACTGAGAAACAAAGTAAGCATCACGGAGATATGGTGAATGTGAAGCTGATCCCGTCGATCTTACTAGATTATATCCCTCCTTTGGTTGGAGCGGTTAACCACGATATCATCCCACAAGACTTCAAGTACACTTTTATCACCACGTACATCCCGAAAGGAATACGCGTAGTTGGGAGTCAGTTGGGACAGATCCCACTATTGAATAAAAATGAATTTAACGTCAGGGATAGAAAGAACTATGAAATGCTCGCACCTCACAGATACTTGACAAAGACCACTGGGATGAAGCCTCGCCTAGTCTCCCAACCTTGGATGAAGGAGCTTGCACAATCCACTATACTCAATGTGATGAAGATTCCCCATTTTGGCCGACACCAGGAGGTTAACACTTGTGTTAAACTCCTCTTGTCATGATACCATGGTGGATACCTATGGCTCGATAAGATGATTACTGTGGATCCGACGTTGATCCACCTTATTATAGGATTGATCATGCAGGGACCCAACCCTTATCATTTTTACCTAAGGAAGACATCGGATCGCTCCCTGGCCCAGCGCATCAAGGAAGCATATAGCGAAGCTACAAAAGGGAAGTGAGGCTACAAGGTAGCCTCTATTCAGGATGGCGCATTGCACCTCACTTTCCAAATCATCCCTGGCAAGATCGTAATAAAGAATCTCCCCACATAGGTCATTGGGTTTGTGGTGGACCTCACAGAAAGTGCATGGAGGGAATGCAAATGAATTGGGTGAGTTACCTCGTTAATGAGCTCGAGAAAGACTATCACAAAGCTCAAGATCAGGGATACGAGTTCTGCTTTAGTTGGTTTCTCGTATTGATTTCATTTTTCTCTTAGCAAATGCCGGAAGGAGCCACCTTCCTAGAGATCGAACCATCGGAGTTGTTGACCACTAGGTTCTCAACCCTATTGTCCAATAACGATATGCCGAAGAAATGGTAGTCGAACGTTGTGTTCCATGCCTATTATCACCAACTGAAGGTTTCCATTGAATCCTTTCCATGCATGACACTTCCCACCTTGCACCAGTACCGACCTTTTGCGAATTTCCATGAATATTGACATTTTATATATATCACTACACACAGAGATGAGAGAAAGGAAAAGTTGCTATCATATTACAAGCTAACAGACGACAATATGGAGTAGATCATGAAGGAGTGGCCGAAGGAGTTCCTTGTACTGGTCAATGATGAAAAACTCTCTGGCCTCGACATCATAGGAATCCCATTGGTCACCCAGGTCAAGCATGTTGGACAGTCCAATGCGAAGAAGAAGAAGAAAAAGGAGGAAGTACATAATATAGATATTGATGAGGGAGACAACACCTCTGAAGAAATTGGATTTGGCTCACCCACAGAAGGAGGAGGAGGAGAAGACCAAGAAGATGGAAAAGGAGGAGGGGATGAAGGATAAAAACAAGGAGAAGGTGAAGTTACAATGTCAAAAGATCCCCCTATTGAAACACCGTAGAAGAGGAAGGTTTCCTCGCAGAAACCTTCAGGAAGAAAGAGGACTCCCGCCAGTAAGCCCCAGCTAGAGGCTACACTTACGGAGGATGACATCAGTATATTTCATGGAGCCATGGAGGATGCATATAAGGATCTCTTGCAGATATATGCAGTGAAGAAGGAGGAGTTGTATGGAAGGGTTGAGAAGGAATTCAAGGAAATACAGGAGGCTATTCGATCTGTTCGCACAGTTCCTACAATGCCTTCCTCGTCAGAGACTACATAATTGGGGGATGAGCCTGTCCAATTAAGAAGACTTGCAAATACGACAGAGGCTCAACTTCAGAGAACCCAAGAAGAAAAGGAGAAGGCTATAGAAGCCATGAAGCAAGAGAAAGAGGAAGTCTTAGAGAAACTATGAGTTGCGAGGTACTATGTAACCACTTATGAAAATGAGAAATATAAGTTTTGGGCGATGATCAAGGAGGAAAAAGTGAAGATACAGAGAGAAAAGGACTAGCTTCTCGTGGAGTAGACTGTGGTCAAAGAAGCGGTGAATAAAGCACTTCTCTCTGTGCCTGACTTAGTATAGGAGGAATAAGAATCGGTTGATATTCAAGTGGTGAATCTCACTGCGGCCATCCAACAACTTCAAGCAATGATAGATAACGGAGTTGGATATTCAATTAGTACCAATCACTCCATAGGAGGTGCGCGATCAGAGAGAGGAAGCTGCTAAGAACGCAGTTGGAAGGATCAAAGCCCTTGCCTCATATTGCAAAAAACTGAGCAATAGAAGCACACAAACTTATGAATTCCTCACATAAGATCTAGAGCTAAGGAAACTGGAAGCATAGTTACAGGAGGTGCACCAACATGCACTATCAATACAGGCACATATGAAGCTACTCACTGCAGTCGATAGAATGAAAATATCACAAGAACATCATGCATTACAACAACATATTACTGCCATCTAGGGAAGAGTAATGGAAGTCACACAGATGCTGCAACCTGTGCAGGACGAGGCCTGCAATGTGTTTGAAGAAATCAAGGGACAAGGCTTGCAACTGGACCAAGTGGTTGCAATAGTGGAAGAATGCATGGAAGGGCCTGTTACAGAGCAAATGATTCAAGAGCTCATTGATAAGGAGGCTCAGGTGAGGTAGAAATTCGAGGTCACTCAAGGCATTCGAAGCAACATTGCCTAGACTTGAGTGACTCGGGATAATTCACATGTGAGTGTTGGGGGTCTGTTGGCCCTTGACCAAATTTTGAGGAAATTTTGGTCAAGTTTGACCACTTTTTGGAGTTCGATGCAGTGATCGAGGAAGGAGCACCCAGGCAGAGCTAAGATCATGGATCTCACTTGTTTTGTGGACATTGTGGACCCAACAAGGGGTTCTTAGGGTTTTTGTAATGGGTTATGGGAT
>CBVK0100971881.1:0-12157 GCA_900067695.1 Picea abies
ACCATAGATCTGTGCGCACTTTTTAATCACCATTCTGAACCCCCCCCCCCACCATTAAAAACAGATCAGTCGAGGGGGTCCGGAATTCACTATCAGCCGTTGATCTACGCGCCGCTAGATCGACTGTCGATCTAAGCATGTTCTTTACTCTCCATGCACGAATGCAGTATATGAGGCAAAACTTAGGCTCAATGATTTTTTTGAGCGTTTGGTGCGCTGCTTCCCTTGCTTTTGTCACCATGGGGTTAGGAAAAACCACTCAGCATAAAAAACCATGAATTTTCCTTTTCCTTTCCTTTCCTTGAAACTAATTTGCAGAAATGAAATATTATTTGCAAACCAAAATACACCCAGAGTGAAAATTTTCTAGTCACCAGATGATACTATGAATTATAGGGTTATAACAATGGCTCCACTTGGGGATGGAAGCTCTTTTGGGAGGTGTCAAGAACCACAGAACTTTGAATATGCACACTGATGCTTTATTCATTGGGCCAATCCCAAAATCTTATTCTACAACTTGTACCTATTTTGATATTGCAACTGAAAACCAAATGAAAATGAACACTACTGAAAAATAGATGCTCAAAATGTTGATCTTATTCACGCTCTCCTACCTACCCTATACTGCTGACAATTTTGTTGTTTTAAATGATACAATAATGCCAGTGCAGCCAGTCAAGCAACTGCTCTACTAGCTCTACGCTTTCAATATTTTTAATCAATATCAGAAATAGAACTTGCGTAGGCATCATGAAATGCTTTTCATCATGATATTCATTACAAGGAGCTTGATAAACATGACATATAACAAAAATATTGGGAATGCATTGTGGCTCTGTGATGAACAATTTCTCCATATAAATAGCCACTGGATCAAGATAGACTTGACCAATTACTAGATATTCAAATTTAACCAACTCAATTTCATGATTTGATGTCTTAGTTATGCTCTTGGCATCCTCATGCACTTCCTAACATGGCTGCAAATGTTTTGGTGGGTCTTGAAATGATACTTCTGCTGAACACATTCCTGTAGTTGACTATTTGATCATGTCAATATCATAACATCCTTTCAACCTATAGCTGGATGATGGAAAATGGCTTTGACGACACAAGTCATCCAACACATCAGCTATAGGGTCATAAAATGATTTAGATAAGGGTGCCATTGTCTCTATTGGTACTTCATGGCTTACACTGTGACTTTCAACTAGAATCTGACCAAGATTCCCTCTCAAAATTTGAAATGAATTAAAGCATAGAGGCAATGAATCAAGATGGATCAACTCATCACCTATTTTAGGCTTCATGATTTCATGTGAGGTTTGATCTTCAAGAAGGCTCAAGGGATGCACCCCTAGATCGGCTTTTGTATCTCCAATGGCATCTTCAACTGGTTGATCAGAGAATTTTTTGTCTTCACTATTTACAACTGGCCTAGAGTTTCTTTTCAGAAATTGAAAAGATGAGAAACATAAGGGCAAAGTGTTTCCACTTACTCCAAGATTTTCTGCATTTTCCTCATTGCTGTCATGATTGTTTTGCAAAGGTTGATTGTCATATCTGAGTTGTAACTAATCTTCTTCTTGCCAACAACATGCTGATGATTTCTTTGAACAGTCCACATCTATTTCAGCCTCATGATCATCATCATACTGATAGCACTTGGGTAGATTATCCAAGTAAGAAATTTCATCCAACGTGCACATCATATCAGCTGGTTGTTCCTTTGTAAGTTGAGATGGAACTTCATCTTTGATTGTGTTGTGAATTGAATACATGAAATAATCATTATCCAAACCATGGTACCAAGGATGAGCAACAAAATGTTTGGGAACAATGACCTTTTCTTTCTCTGAAATCAATGGAACATGATGTCTTTGGACAACAAGCTCATCTTTCTTGTTGATCCTCTGCATCATCTCTTCCATGGCATTGGCCAAAATGTCCAGTTTAGCTTCTGATGACTTTAGCTGCTCCTTTTCTTTGTTCTTTACGTTTGACCTTTTGATCAAAAAGTTTTCCTCCACATCAATTGCAATGTTATGCATTTCTTCAAGGCTTGTAGTGTTCCTTTCTCTTAATTGGAATGCCATCTCAGGATCGAAGGCATCTAGGAAATGCAAGTGTGCTGATCCTGGGGGTGGTATTATATCAGCAGGCATTGCATGATATATCTTATTGAACCTTGCTGAAAACTGATGTACTGTTTCCCCTGGTTGTCTTTTCAAATGGTCATATTCTTCTAGGATGAGAAAGACATTTCTCATGATCACCCACAGATCTAGGAAAGCTTGCACAAACTAATGGAAATTGTTAATGCTTGCAGCTGGGAGATTTTTAAACCAATTCTTAATTTTACGTTGCAAAGACAGGGCAAACATCCTTATATATACATCATCATCTTCAACCTCATAAAGGTCAAGGAAATATTCAAACCTCTGGATGTGTTTTTCAGCAGTAATATTGGCATCCTCTCCATCAAGCCTGGGCAGATTATTGGTGTAATTTGCAAGGAGGTCATGCAGGGTAGGAGGCAAATATAGGGGTTTGTATCTGTCTATGATTTTGACAGGTACAGGAGGTGAAGAAAGAGGCTTACAACCATCCAGAGCTTTAGCAAGAGTAGGAGATAAAGCAGGAGGCTTATGTCTCACTAGGACTTCTACAGGTGCATCTGGGATGTGCACAGGTGTATGAGTATGTACATAATCTACAATTGGGGATTTGATCTCTTGAGGCTCATTAGTTTGCAGATGATCAATGTAATCTTCAACAATATACTTTTGATCAGGCTTAGAATAAGACAAAACATAATTGCATATAAAATCAAAGATGTCTTGAATGCAATTTGAGCTTGAGTACCTGGTCTTTCTAGGCTGCTTGGCCATGCTTTAGGTTCTTCCTCCAGTGGAGTCTTTGAGTTGGCACTGTATGGAGATAATTGGAGTCATCAAGTGAATGATCTCATCCTTCTTGTGTCTGGTCACTGTCCACCATCAGTGATCATATCTAGAGATTTTAAGTGTACTACTTGGGATAGTTCCTCAATACGGTCGCCATTCTGTTAGAACTCTGTAATTTTCCCAAGGCTATGGAGGCAACCACAGAGGCAACCTCAAAACCACTTCGAGTCAGGGATCTAGCCCTCTGAGACTCAGAGAGAGATATCTCTGTCAAATTTTTCTTTGTTAGAGATTTGATCTTAGTCTAGCTATGGAGAATATGATATGTTTCTGAGTTGGGTAGGTGTAGAGAAGAGGAACCATGGGCAATGGAGTCACAATTTGAGATTTTAATAAAAAACAAATACTACAGACAAACTTATAGGGAAAGGTAGGAAAATCACTGGATTTTTCGTAATCTTGGGGTATGGAAGAGGGGGGAAAATGTTAGGAGATCAAATTAAAGATAGAGCAGTAAAGAATTCTACGTTTAACTTTTAGTGGAAAACATTGACATTGGTTTAAACTGGGAACAAGGTGTTTTTACACAAATCCTGATCTTAAATATCTTTGAAACAATGGAGACGACAAACATATATGATAACAGAGGAAAACAAAATCACAATGAGAAAAAACTTCACCAATGAATTTGACAGAAGAATCCTACAACTACTGCGACTGTATTATTGAATTGACGAAAAATACAGGAGGCTCTGTGAGCTGTTTACAAAAACTAAATCATGGTGTTTCTCCTCCCCCTGCATAATTTATTCCATACAATATATAAAAAAGACTCTCCTGAGGTTCCTGAGGTCGAATTCAACCACCTCGGCCAAAAATAGCAAGAAATCCCCAAAAATCTGGAATTGTCCGCCATGAAAGGTGGGCCTAATTTTTGCAAAAAAAGGGTCCGAACAGACATATGTTTCTCTTCAACGCTGACACCTAGGAAACAACTGAAAGAGGTTATTGTATATGGGCATGTTATGGACAAAAAACTCCTTTGGTTTCTCCAAATTCGCCTCCATCTCACCTTAGAAACTCCCATAAAATCAAGACTGTAACGGAAAAATGAAAAACTGGAAAAAAGGGCCTCGAAGATGGCTTTGATTTTCCCTGCTCATGGCACCTGTGAAAAAAATGAGAGACATTTTTTTTCTTCATCCCGTTACGGAGAAAAAAAACTCTCGGTTTCTTAAAATTTGATTTCGTTCGCCCGGAATCGGCTTCGGAAGATGACATGCTGAACATGCAAAAATGGGTGAAATTTGGGAAAAGCGGTTTTTTTTGGGATAGGTGGTATTCCGGACCCCCCCTGAGGTGGTAAGCGGTTTTAGGGGGGGGGGTCCGCTGGCCTGTGGAGATGACAAGTGTCCAGGGGGTGGTAATGGAATACAACCATTCCAGACCCCCCCTCTCGTTAAACTTCTGATGGTGAGGGGGGGTCCAGAATTTTTCTCATTCATTGATTTGTTTTTAATGGGATGTTATGTGATGTTTAGACTTAGGATAGTATTTTAGTTTGTTTTTTGTTTTTTATTTTTTAATTTTTGTTTTATGTTTTGTTTTGTTTTTGTTTATTTTAATTTTTTTTTATTATATTTTAATTTTTTTGATTTATATGCATTTTTATTTATTTAATGTTTGTTTATTATTTATATGTTTTAATATGTTTTTTTTTATTATTGATTTGTGTTTTATTTTGTTTTGTTTTGTTTTTAATATTAATTAATAAAACATTAACCTAATTTATTAAATAATCAATTGATTAATTAATTATTTTTTAACAAGATTTAACCTATGTTATTTATCTAATTATACTAACATTATTAATTAATCTAATTAACTTATTGTTCTTTTTGTTTATCCTAAGTTTGATTATTCATGGATGGGTGGTGGGCGAGATGTGGCCAAGGGATAAAAGGACAAGGGAGTGAGGGCACAACGTGGATGAAGGATGTACCTCCCCCACCATTAAAGGCAGAACAGTCAAGGGGGTCCGGAATCACCTATAGACCATCCATCTGCGTGCTGCCATGAGGACCGTAGATTTGTGTGCACTTTTTAATCACCATTCTGGAACACCCCCTCGCCCCCCCACCGTTAAAAATAGATCAGTCGAGGGGGTCCGGAATCCACTGTCAGTCATTGATCTACGTGCCGCTAGATCAACCATCAATCTAAGCACGTTCTTTATTCTCCAGGCGTGAATGCAGTATATGAGGCAAAACTTAGGCTTAATGACCTTTTTGAGGGTTTGGTGCATTGCTTCCCTTGCTTTTGTCAGCATGGGTTTAGGAAAAACCACTCATCATAAAAAATCATGAATTTTCCTTTTCCTTTCCTTTCCTTGAAACTAATTTGCAGAAATGAAATATTATTTGCAAACCAAAATACACCCAGAGTGAAAAATTTCCAGTCACCAGATGATACTATGAATTATAGGGTTATAACAGCATGGAAAGTGACAATCACACCATCAACTGCATGAGAAGCAACAAGGGTAGTTGAAGTGGGGGTAGTAGAAGGGCAAGGTGCATCAGGTAGTAAGTCATAAAGAGTACCCGTCTATGAATAAATGAGGTTGAGGTACTGAGTGGGACTGATAGCCTATTCTTCAGTGACAATGCCACCCATGGAAATATCAGAAGAGATTTTATTCATGAATGATTTTGTGAACCACTCTGCCAATAACTAATTGGGAATATTGAGTTTGATCAAGCGTCGTCTTCGTCTCCACTCATGAATGTGATCAGAGATGTGAGTGGCTTTAGCTTTTTTGAAGGAACTCGGGATCTCAGTTCATGTTTCATAATGGATCGGTAATTGGTAATGTGTAAGGAAATCCATGGCTAGGGTATTAAAGTCAGTGAAGAAACCTCGTGGTATTTCTATATACCACTTTGCAGCCGAACCCGTGAGAGTTTGTTAGAAGAGTCATAACCGAATGGAATCATCTATCAAAGAGTTGGATGAACACAAAAGGTGGAAATTCATGACATGGTTGTTCGGATCCTCTCCTGATTTACTGTCAAATTTTGGGATGTCGGACGATAATTTTCCCGGTATCATGGGCTAGTGGGGAGAATGTAGGATAGGATCATTCAAGATTCTAGAAAAATCGGGTAGATCCAAAGTGGATAAAAAAGGTAATTGTCTATTCACAGGAAGATACTGGTAACTTTGGGGAGGGAGTCTTGTCAGTATAACAGTAGGACCATAAGCAGTTTGTATGTGAGGCGAAGGTCCTAATATATTTAGACGTGTGTGCGGAGGCATGTAGCCCAGAGGGTTGTACTGATTGGAGATGTTCCCTTGGGGAGGGACACTAGATTGAACATTCGAACCCCAAATGGGATTGGAAAAAATGAGGTATGACTGGCCCGAACTAAGGGGTATAAAAGAGATAACCTGAGGTTGTTTCCCCCCAGATGATTGTGTATTTCCTTGAATAATAAGATTCCAATACTGGGCTAGTGATCCAGGGATGTTTTGTCCATATTGTGGATTATATCGTCCGAGTGGGGGTTGTCCTCCAGGTGAGGATGATGCCCCAATTTGGGTTTGACCTCCAAACTAAGTTTCCCCCCCTAGGTTATACTTTCCCCCAATAGGACTCTGATAACCAAAAGTGAATAATGGAGTGGAAATTCCAAAGGTGGTAGATCCATTGGGTATGAATCCTCCTATAAAAGTTGGATAAGACCCTCTAGGGAGGAACTGGGATAGTGTCAGAATAGAACCAGAAGCAACATTATACCCAGAAGGAGTAAAGACTCTAGAAGCTCCGAATGAAATTTGGGTAGGAATGGGGATAGAAGCATTCAAGGTGTTATACCCAAGAGGGAGTGACAAGATTTGTCTAGACGAATGCAGTGTACCAATAGGAGGTTGGTTAGCCACTGTGTTCCTGATGGGGATAATCATAGTGTTTGGGACCATTGTGGAATGGGCCTATTGAAGAGGGATAGTTGAGCTAAGACCAGCCTCTGAACCAAAGAATAAATAACAAGTTGTACTATTAAAATGATCTAAAGGTATCGTAAATGTAGTATATGTTTCAAGTGGTTTAGAAACAACAAGTATCTCATCTTCTGCCTCTGAGCTGAGAGGGTTTCATCTAGAAGTCGAAGTTTGAGATATGTCAGTGGTCCAAAAAGGATCCTCGTTTTCAAGGCTAGCAAGGATTCCAGTCGGTATTCCAAAAGTGTCAACAACAAGTTCTCCGGATGAGTTTAGTTGGAGAATACGTCTCTCGTATCCAAGAGGTAAGACGAAAACATCCAAAGAATTGAAAATGATTCAAAAACTTTCTAAAGAGTCAGTTCTCTCCGCTTGTGAAGGTATGTGTTCCTAGATCTCACTCTGTTGAGGAGAGTCCTCCGGTGGATTAGGGAGCAGGGGTTGGGAAAATTTTGGATCTTCTAGAGGTAGTCCTTGCATCCTACGCGAACAGCGTGGAGGGTCAATGTTGGCCAAACCCACACTTTTACAGAAAAAATCTATGGCCAACTATGTAAACAAACAACACTCGCTGGTAGAATCTAGGAATCAAAACTAAGAAAACAAAATCTTCTTGTTTTGAAATCACTAGTTGGTGATGAAATCCAATGTCGCGAAGTCAAGACAAGAAGGGGTTGGGCTAGGGTGGAAAAGTTATGTTGACGACCTGCTTAACGAACTTACACCCTGGTGCAAGCTCCCACACATAATCATGGGTATACCCTCCAAGGAGCCTGAGTGAGTTTGGCCAACGTCGATTCCAAGTACTGTGAAGACTTGCCCCTCCACAGTCACCTCGTGTAAGACCCTAAGAATATGGGAAACTAAGGCTACCAAAAACAACAATGATGCCTGGGGAGACAATGACAGTCTGTTCCACGTGCAAGGACAGGGTATCTAGCCCGAAATCAACTTGAGAGGCTTCCACTCATCATTGTGGGTATACCTTCAAATGACCCCCATAATATGTGCAATCTCTACACCGAGATCAACAAAGAAGGGTGAGTAACTTTGCCAATCTCAATGAGACCTTAAGTTTGACCCTTGTGTGAGAAGGGATTCCCATGACAAAATGTTGCAAATGGAATTTTACACTCCCTATCACAAGATGATATTGTGTGTTTTTTTCTTTGGAGAGTGTGTCTCACTGCTTATTCCAAAGATCTAGCCTAGCTAATGTTGGTGTAAAAGAGCCCCAGAAAAAATTACTAGTTAAGTTTTAGATTTTCACAATATTTTTAAAGGTTGTAGTTACTCAAGAGGGAGATGGGAATGAAACTGATGTTGTGTAAGACCTTAACCCAACGATATGAAAATAGAAATGAATGATGCAAATTTTCGTTCAATGAATTCTATCTACAACAGGGTGAAGGTGTTTCCAGAATGATGTAAGCTACGAAATATACTTCCTTTTCCCTTTAAACGAACACAATTTCAAACAACCAATAAACAATGAAGTTCTTCAATGTTTTCTTCTCTTAAATGCAATGAATTTTCTTATGTATGATTATTCAAAAGAATGGATAACTTCAAATTCTTCCTTTCTAATACCATACCAAGGGTATGGTAGAGAAAAGACAAGAAATCCAAGAAAATCTATACCTTCAACAAGCACCCAAATTGAACTTTCAATGAAGACAAAAAATAAAAATGACGAGAAAGTATTTCCTCAAATGAAAATGAAGAAACAACTTTTGAGTCATCAAGAAATCCAGAATACGTAATCAATCCAAAACTTCAAATCCAATCCGATATTTTTAATCGAACAAGAACTCAGATACAAGCTTAGAGATTATACCCTTGTTGTTAAAAATAAAAAATGAAAACTGGAAAATGACTAAGAGAGGTGTTCAATCTCCGAAAACCGATCAACAACAAGTCAAATGTTTAGAAAAAAGTCATATGTTGGTATTAAAAATCCTTTCCAGTTGATTAAATAAAAAAATGGGAATCAACAGAGGCTAAGACCCAACTCAAAAAATTTCACAGATGTTGCCGCAGGCTGATAGCATATCACAGTGCGGAAAACAAGAGTTTTCGTAGGCCAGAAATGGATAGGGTGTGGAAATCCTACATTGAAGCAAACAACCGGGGTGCTGAAATTGGAGGTTTCTATAGGCTATGTATAAGGTACAATACGTACGTGTTTGTAAATCAAGAAATTATGAGAAAAGGGAAAAGGATCTAGGTGTATTTTTAAATCCAGAGAGTCTGAATGGATCTCCCACAAACTCAGAGACTGATTTCAAATGAAAAAATAGGTAAAGAGAAAATGGCCAAAAAAAAACCACAATCAAGTCATATCCCCAGTGGAGTCACCAATTTTATTATTGGATAAATCAGTGAATGCAGACATAAACTAATCTTCCTAGATCCACCTGGATCTAGAACAAAACTAGACATGACATGGCACTTTTCCTAGGTTGCTACCATTGAATTTATCACCAAAGAAGGAGTGTATGAAATACCTTTATATATCGCTTCCTTATATATCTGTTTTCCCTTCTTCACTTCAATGATCTTGTGAGATCAGATCTGCAATGACTCAAACCAACCAAAGTGAAAGAAACAATTGTAGATTCAATGGAAACCTAAACATGTGATCGAGTCATGTAATAAAATACTAATGATTTTATGGGAAAGAAACATGTCGTTGTATCATATTAAGCAAAAGTGGAGGATACAACTAAGTGCCTTGATGTCGCAAGTTCCCTTTCGGTGGCCCTTTGTTCCAACACACACATACACTTGCTTTGAATTTGCATGAAGATAATACACAAAGCTTGATGGACAAATGGAGGCCTCAAGAATCAATTGTATCAAGATTCTTCACACAGTATTCAACCTATTCTTTGCTCAATCTTGATTGATCTTTCTTAACCTTTTCCATGAGGAATCCATTATTATATAGGAGAAGATGAAGTGGTTACTAGGATGAGGATGATCCCACCAAATCAGAAAAGCCAGTAAGATCACAACCATATGGATGCCACTTCACATTCTAGAAGATTTGCATTCTAGAAACTTCTAGGAACCTCTTCCTTTTCTTAGCTCAAGTGCCGCCACACCTTGCCTATATAGCAGCATGTGGAAATCCTGCAGGCCAAGCATAGAGCAACCTACAGAAATAAAGGATTTTTGCACTGTGTACCACTGTCAGCATGCGACATCATTCTAAAAATGTGCCTTGTATGGGAAGAACTCAACCATTTTCCTCATGTGAAAGATTGTTTTGGAATCTTGAACACATGCCTATGGGGTCATCATCAGAGTGACCAAAATAAATATGGTTGGCCTAAAAGAACATTACAAACTTTGAGAGGGGAAACATCACACAATACCTCGTCTTTGAAGGGATTGAATTCATATGAAAGGAGACATTGTTGGCTAACACAAATGTCTCTTCCTTGGTGGAGCCATCCGATGGTGTAGGGTTGTGAATGCGACATTGTCGGCACGATGAGTCACTTGATAACCTCTGTTGAGATGAGGTTCTTCTGGATACCGCTATCAGCAATGAAGTGCAATGGGGTATCCTTAACCCACATTTGTGAATGAAAAGTAGGTCTCCTTCCTCTGGCTCATTTGGTTCACCAGGTTGGAGCTTGGTAGTAGCAGTGGTAGCACTAGGTTTTGTGTCTATGATCTGTCTCCCCCTTTTGAGTTTTGACTCAGAGTCGAAACCCACATCTGATTAAGAGGATTTGTAATATCCCTAGGCTGAACACAATTGTAAATGTAAATATAGATGTACGTAAGTTGGTGATTTGTTTGACATCATTTTTGTATGCACCTTCCATAATATAGTGCATGCATGTACTGTGCAGTAAAATGATTAAGTGTGCACATCCTAGGTGTAACACACCCACTACGGAATTCGAAAAATTTTGGCCTTTTTCATCTTTTCTCTGATGAATAGAGTCCCCAAATCCCTACGGGACCTGATACAGACCCTACTACCCCTTAACCACACTCATATGATCGGTGGCTATGACCACAGGTCTTATCGGGGAGGTGCTCGTTGGCTTTCGTGATTTGGGAAATCACGGTGCATGTATTCCCCTTTTCTCTCTTGTCTTTCGAAGGGCTGAAATCCGAAATGGATCTAACCACTTAACATGATTAACAATGATCCAGGTTAAGTCTGGGAACTCTACCCTTCGATATTTCACATACTGGAACTTCGGGGGATGCGATGATAGGAGGTTTCACATCTCGGTTTCCCGGGAGCCGAAACTCTGAAAACACCAATTCTAAGCGTGCTTCACTGTTTCAGGGTTTCCTCCATCGAGATTTCAGGGTATGCGACGACAGGAGGTCTCGCACCTACTTTTCCCGGGTACCGAAACTTTGAATCCTACATATATATATATATATATATATGTCGCTCAACCCATGTCGGGAATTCACAAACTGGGTTTTCGGGACTGGCGAGGGCAAGAAAACTTATCGTTAGGTATCTTGAGTGCTGAAATACCAAAGCACCCTACCTCATCCATGCTATAATTATTTCAGGGTTTCGTATGCCAGGATTTCATGAGTCGTGAGGACAAGGGTTCTTATCCTCTAGTTCCCTGGGTGCCGAAACGCCAAAATGCTTACCGGCCGCCACGTGTACTCTACAACTGGACGGTCCATGCACTCCCATGGGTCTTGGGATCGATGGTCCTGATTTCCTCATTACTTGTGAAGGTTAAAAAGGGGTCGAGGCATTATCGCCTACGTTACTTCATTCAATTTTTACGGTCGTAACTAGCCTCAGATCCTCTGAAATAATCTCATTCGTTTATTTAGCAAGAGGGAGGGTATCCTGGGTACCTAACCATCGAAAGGTCCCAACTCATCCACATGCTGTCATTTTAGGATTTCGCTAGTCAAGATTTCAGGACTTGCGAGTGCAAGGGAACTCACCCTTGGGTATCCCAGGTATCGAAATGCCGAAATGTTGGAGTCTACGAGGACCATTCTCCCTCATGCAAGATTTCAAGACTTAAACTATAACATCCTCCTTTGGGTCCTCAGGCAATTTACACCAGGTTTTGAAGACCAGACTAGAAGGTCTTTTAGAAGGTAAAGGAGTGGTCTCGAAAGGGTGCCTTCTTGGGGAAATCTATCCAAGGCATCGGGTAAGACAAACACAGAAACGAATCTCTCAAGAGCAGACTTGAAAAATCTGTATTAATTCAATATATATATATATATATATA